>JALIZH010009767.1:0-38547 GCA_030522465.1 Rhipicephalus appendiculatus | reverse complement strand
CGGCGAGTTATATGGAGACCTTGACCGTTCAATCACTCCGAGCCTTAGCATATCCTGCACTTCTTTCTCGACGACTTCCTTCATTGAAAAAGGCAATGGGTATTGCTGGGTGTGGATGGGCTCGGAGGTGGTCAATTGAAGACGGCAATCCAATAAATTTGTTTTTCCGGGTACTTCGGAAAAGACGTCTTCGTGACTTGCCAACATCTCACGAAGTTCGTCACGTTGGCTTTCCTGAAGATCGTGGCCAAGCTTAATCGCTTCTGTGCCCGAACCTTCAGTAGCCTTGAAGGTAGGTATCGGCGTATCCGTCTCTTCTTCCTCCACCACGATAAAAGATGCCGACTGTGATACGCTTTCAGGTTGACGCTCTTCATACCGTTTCAACATGTTCATGTGAAAGAGCTTAGTATTCTGTCCCATGGTCCAACCAGTAATCAAAGTTACCTTTCTTCCCAGTGACCAGGAAGGGTCCCTTCTATTGCATCAGTAGCTTGTTCTCCGTACTTGGAAGCAGTACGAGGGCTCGATCACCGATGTTCAGACGACGGGTTTTACTTCTCCTGTCAATAATTCTTCGGTGTCGCTTTAGCGCGTGACAGGTTCTCTTGTGCCAAAAATAAGGTCTTCTCCAGACGATCTCTGAGGTCTAAGACGCATCCATATGTGGTCTTTACTTCTTCGCGTATCATTTTCGTCAAGCTTTCTGTTGTAGTTCGGCCCAAATCAGAATTGGTAGGTGATGGTGTATCACCTGTCAAGGCAGAAATATGGTAATCGCAGACCGGGTCGAGCGTCGCAAGGGAGATACCACGGGGCAGTACTTGGGAGCATAGTCCAAAATTGACGATAGGGAGACATGCGGCATTGTCCTGGATGCTGATGACCGTGTGCGGGAACGTGACGTTTTGCGAGCAAAAGAGGGTAGCGTTGGGTGACACGACGTAATCACCGTCAGCCACAGGTGGATCGGGACAAACGTCGATGTACTGAACGGCTAGAGAGGGGACTCGAATGTAATCGGTGGAACACAGCTTGCTCGGCACAGGATCCGGAGGCTCAACGGCATATGGTAGAGCGAGTTGGACGACACCTGAGGCACAGTCAATAAGAGCTGAATGGGACGACAGAAAATCAAGTCCTAAGATGATTTCATGCGGACACTGCTCCAATACATAAAACAAAACAGAAGTTTGGCGTCCAGCAACAGTTACACGTGCAGTACACATCCCGGTGACAACTGGAGTTGCACCATCGGCTACACGAACTACAGCGATGGGAGCAGGAGTGAGAACCTTCTTTAGTCGAGCACGGAGATCTGAGTTCATGACGGATACGTGAGCGCCGGTGTCGATGAGGGTTATAACAGGTGCGCCGTCAACGTCTACTTTGATCAGGTTGTTGTGTCCAGGTAGTGTAAATAGAGGAATTTCGGGTCGGGTCGTCACGACAGGCTCACCTCTAGGAGCTGCGCCCGTTAGTTTTTTCGAGGAGCGGCGGGGGGTAGGAGGGGGAAGGAGAACGAAGACGCTGAGGAGAGCGAGGCAGGCGACTTGACGACGATGGGGAGCGGTGTGGTCGTGCAGTCGGCGAGGGTGTAGCAGCGTCGTCTTGAAGGTGGGCGGGCAGGCGAGAACTACCAGGTGGACGTCGGTTGTTGGAATAGCTCGGCCACGGCTGTGAATTCCAGGAACTGCCACAGTGGCGTGAAATATGGCCGGCGCGTCCGCGGCAGAAGCAGATAGGCCTGTCATCAGGGGGTTCGCTTTTCCGCTGACTTCCGGTATCGAGGACGGTCGTATGAGCTTCGGCGCAGATCAGAGTCTCGGGGCAGAGCAGGTAGAGCAGGTGGGCGGTATCGGGCCTGTTCACTGGGCACAGCGTCTGGAGTCCTGCGTTAGCAAGCTCCTGGCGCACAACAGTCTGGATGAGGGTAATCGTGTGGGTAATCGTCGGGGCCACGCGCCTGAACCGGAACTGTAGCTGCAGCTTCACAATTTCACGACGGACGAGGCGCAAAATATCCTCGGATGCAGCAGGAGAAGGAGGTGGACGGATATCCTCGCAAGTAGAGGTTGCAGCCGTGTTCGGAAGACGTGAAAAGTGAGGCGTGATGCGACGGCTTTTCGCTTCTTCAAAGCGGCGGCACTCATTAATGACGTCGTCTACTGTCGACGAGTTTCTGAATACCAGAAGAGCGAAAGCATCGTCCGCGATTCCTTTGAGGATGTGCGCCACCTTTTCAACTTCGGACATCTTGTCATCAACCTTGCGGCAGTGCGCGAGCACATCCTGAATATACGTGATGTATGACTCGGTGCAGGTCTGTAAGTCGGCACGCGAGCTCTTTCTGTGCAGCACGACGGCGCCCAATGGGCTTGCCGAACAAGTCAATTAGCTTTTGCTTGCACATGTCCCAACTTGTTATTTCTTGCTCGTTGGTTGCAGAACCAAACTTTTGCCGTTCCCTCAAGGTAAAAGAGGATATTGGCCAGCATAAGTGTCGGGTCCCAGTTGTACAGAGCGCTCATCCCGTTCGTAGAGCTGAAGCCAATCCTCGACGTCAGTGTTGTCGGTGCCGGAAAAGGTGCCTGGGTCGCGCGGCTGCGTGAGGACGACGGTGTGGTTTGTGGCGGCTGGTTGCGGCACGGGTGGCTGTGGCGCCGGTTGTTGTGATGCTGCTGGTCGTGAAGCCGTAGGTCGCGGTGCGGCCGTTCGAGGCATGGTCGACGAAGTGTCTGAGACATTCTCGTCCTCGTCGCGAGCATGCATCGCGAAGGTGGTCAAAAAGTGGCCGCTGCGTAGTAGCGTCGTGAATGCTGGGAGAACCCGCACTCTCCACCAAAATGTTACGGGGAGAAAAGGCGTAGCAGATTATATTTACAAGGTGGATACAGAGACGCACTCGGAGCCAGGCATACAAGATGGAGACAAGTCCGCGCGAAATCAGGGAACGTCGTCTTATTTCACACTGTCTCCGTCTTCATCTTCGATAGCGCTTCGTAGCAATATTATCTCCAAGTCCATAACTTTTTGAGTATGCTGAGCGGTCCTTGAACATGTCTGCCGTACAACAACTCGAATGGCGGCAAGCCCATACTGGATTGCGGTACTTCGCGGTACGCAAAGAGAAGTGGTGCCAGTAATCGATGCCCACGACTTGGGTTCTTCTTGACTTAATTTCCGCAGCATTTGCTTCAATGTACCATTGAATCGCTCCACTAACCCATTACACATGGGATGGTAAGGCCAGTGTTACGTTGTGGTTTTGTATTTCGCACAACGTGCAGGTTCTTTTATTTTTGGAATGTCCGAGGCGTCACCCCAAGACACTCCCCGAAGGACGAGACCACTTGAAAAACCACATTTAATAACCACACTAACACCAGGACACATAACACGAACAAAGACAGAAGATTACGTTGCAGAAATACCCGAACCTAAACCTGAGGCAATATCACCGAGAAAGGCTGAAACTACATGCTTAGTTCTAAACACTAAGTTTCCTGAATACTGAGTTCCTAACGAACAGTTGGTCACGGAGAGAAGCGAACACACGGGGATAATCTCACCAACGTCACCGAAGGAGCCGCCTTGGAGCGAGTCCCGGAAGTCGATGACGGACGCCGTTGCCGTCGGCGTTGAGAGGCTCGAGGCTCGGCTGCATCGGCAGCATTCCTAGGCGACAGGTTCACGCTGTAGTCGAAGCGCCGGCTCCGGGGATGCGTTCTGGCCGGAAAGCCTCGTCCCAGCTCGGGTCCAAAACTCGACTGCTCAGACCTGTCCACGGGCGCAGGAACATTTTCCCAGAAGCAGCGCACCAGCGACCCACGGCCAGGAACCGCAGCTACCCATGAGGTCGCTCAGGTCTCAGGTGGACAAAGATGTCTTGGCTCGGGTCCGAAACCTGACGGCCGAGAGGCGTGGCCCGTCTTCGATCCCTGCCTCCACTGCCACTACGCCTTCCTCTTCGCTTCTCTTCCCTCTCTCCCCGCGTGCTTCCGAACCATCGCTGGTGCTCTCTCCGATTGGCGTTTTCTTTGTTCTTTCTGCTCCTTCGTGCCCGTGCAGGTTTCTTCTTCGTTGCCTTCGATTTAATGTGAAGGCGCGCACTTTAAAAATCCGCGCACTTCCCCACAGGCGCCCACACCAATCCTCTTGAGCGCAGCCTCCTCTGGGCGAGTTAAGCCGCCGGGAAGGTTCGATCGACGCGGGAGAATGAGTGCGCGCGTGAGCGCCGGCTTGTATCATTGTTCAAAGCTGTTCATTGTGAATTAACGAAGTACAGGCAACGGGTGTCGAACTTCCTCCGGATGGCAAGCGGCACGTACGTCCTTTTGGGCTGGTGCAGACCGATGGGTCCACAATACGCTAATAGGACAGGTACACGAGTGAATCAGTCGGTGTATATCACAAGGTATATCTTAGGAGCTTGCCACTTTTTGCAGCGCACAATATGAGGGCTTTTTTAGAGTCGTATACTTTGCAGTAGATTTGTCTAGTTGTCTCGTGCCCTCTTGTGTCCATGGCCTCTTCAGCACACTAATCCTGATAATTTTCTTCGTAGTTGATTAAAATTTACACTCTTTTTGCCCCAGTATGAGAAACTTTAAGCGCTAAATATAGTCTAGAATTTCATGCATTCTCATTTTACTCTAGGCAATCGCTCGCTGGCATTTGGCCGAGATAAAACACATTTGTTGTGGCGTTAAGGCAAACTGTTGCGTGAATCAACACCGTGGAACAGAAATACAAGGCCTGCCTTTGATTACCTTCCATTCTACGAGTCGCACATACCTTGGTGTATTCACACGATTAAGTATATCTCTGCATTCCCAAATACTGAGATTCCTCGCTTATGTTTCTGTGATCATTCTGATTGCAGCATTAAAAACAGTATGTATGCTGGAATCTTTCAATTGTATTTTTTACTTCATGGAAGGAAAGAACGTGCTTACGAAGCAGAGAAATATTTATTCATTGAATATATCTGGCTGCTTCAAGGAGAGCTGAAATGTCAGATATTTTAATAATGGTATAGGCACATGAACCTTATTTGAACCATTTGACATGCTGTTACTGCACATATTTAAAATACACAATAAGTTCTAATGACACACTGATTGCAGAAAGTCATATAACAAAGCCTTTGCTTTTTGCGGTGCCAGAGCATGGAATCGAGCTATTTCTGACACCGCACACAAAGTGAACTCCTTCGTGGTTTTTAATAGACACATATGAATGTCCAGCCACGGCCTCGTAAAGCCACGAAGTAACCGCCATGTCTGTATTCGTTTTTTTTTCAGACACCGCACACAAAGTGAAATGGTTAAATATTTTTTTTATTGACACATTGTAGTGAAGAGGCTGTGGACGAAATACTTTCGTTCCCAGCAGGATGTGATATGGCGTCTGAGCAACGCAACGATGCCCGGATCAGCGCCCTCCTGCGGTTATTTTCCGACTCGTCAACTTTACCTTCAGCGCCTCGAGCATTGCGCCGTCAAACTTGTCACTTTGAGGTCCTGATGGCCTCCTCTATCGCCGGAACTACATGTCTGACGGCCGCAACTGGTTACTAGTCATACCGCGCCATCTTCGTGCTCAGATATGCTCAGCCTTTCATGCTGACCCGCAGTAGGCGCACGCGGCAGTCTTCAAAACATACGCCCGACTTTCCTCCAGGATTTTTTGGCGAGGCATGTACACCTCTGTGAGCAAGTACAATCGGTCATGCCCCCAGTGCCAACGACGCGAAGCTCCGCCTCAGCACGCCTCTGCTCCGCTCCAGCCAATTCCGTGCCCAGTCAGACCCATCTACCGCATTGGCATTGACCTGTATGGGCCCCTTCCATACACGGCTTCCGGAAACCGCTGGGTAGTCGTCGCGGTCGACCACCTGGCGCAATACGCGGAAACAGCCGCTCTTCCTGCTGCCACAGCCCGTGACATATCCTCATTCCTCCTGCTGAACTTCATTCTCCGTCACGGCGCACCACGTGAACTTCTGAGCGATAGGGGACGCGTGTTCCTTTGCGAAGTCGTAAGCGCACTGCTTTCAGAATGTCGTGTAGTTCATCGTACTACTACCGCTTACCATCCCCGAACTAATGGGTTGACGGAAAGATTCAACCGCACCCTTTACGACATGATCTCCAAATATGTTGCCTCAGATCACTCTGATTGGGACCTAATTTTGCCCTTTGTGGCGTACGCCTACAACACGGCTCCACAAGCGACTACAGGCTTTTCGCCATTTTTCCTCTTATATGGCCGACAGCCTTCGACCACAATCGATACCATTCTGCCGTACCGACCCGATTCATCCGAGTCTACGCCCATCTCTGAAGCTGCTCGCCGCGCCGAGGAATGCCGTCAGCTCGCCCGCTCGTTTACAACCGTCGACCAATGGCGACAGAAATCTCGACGTGACGATGACCACCCGTATCCTCACTTTCTTCCGGACTCCCTTGTGTGGCTCTGGGTTCCAGCTGTCCCTACAGGCATCTCCTCCAAGCTTGCTTCAAAATATCAGGGACCCTACCGTGTTGTTGCACAGACGTCAAAAGTCAACTACATCGTCGAACCAGTTACACCATCAACAGACCAGCGTTTACGTGGTCGTGAAACCGTCCACGTACAGCGCCTGAAGACCTATTACGATCCGCTCGTAGTATGTTCTCCGTGAGTCGCCAGGACGGCTCCTTTTCCGACGGGGGGACGAATTGTAGTGAAGAGGAATGTCCAGCGCTGCAGCCGCATCGACAGCTTTGCGCGAGGCACGAGCCGGAGCTGCCTGGCCTATTTGGCTGCTGCAACGCTGCCCGCACCAGCCCAGTTCTTGCAGCTACCGTTCCGACGCACTGCTGCTTTTAGCCCAGTGTTCACATTATAACATGAATATCCATTCATGACATCGTAAGGCTATGGCGTCACCACAATGCTCCAGTTTTAGATGCGAAGCATCTTATGCTCGGGGCTATGTCCGTCCGGCGTCCCCCGTCCCGCGTCCCGCGCCCGGCCACTTTCATGAAGTAGGGAAGCACCCATTATGCGAACCAGAACACTGTAGTAATATGAAGGCCGTCAACCCTATCACAGTCATCAGAGTCATGGCCGAGAGCACAGAGAGGCTGCTTAGCAATGGCTAGGCAGGTGGTCTCTGTCGCCCAGGTTGACCCCATTCCTTGAGTCATGGCGGAGAGCACAGAGAGGCTGCTTAGCAATGGCTAGGCAGGTGGTGTCTGTCGCCCAGGTTGAACCCATTCCTTAATCTTGCTTGCATGTGTTTGGAGGGGGCTTAGTCCGTCCCTCCTTCCCGCGTTCCATACCGCCATAGCGCATGCGCGTCCCCTCCCCTTCTCTCTCCTACGCTCACCCCCTTTCTCTCCTCTAGGAATCTTCTGCTCTACGGAGCGGCCCCCCGCGTCCCCTCCCCTATGCTTTTCTACGCTCACCCCCTTCTTCTACTCTAGGAATCATCTACTGTACGGAGCGGCGCCCGCGTCCCACAGCGCATGCACGTCCGCTCCCCCCCTCTCTTTCCTCTCCCACGATACCCCCCGTCCTTTCTTCTAGAAATCCTCTACGCAGCGGCCGACACGACAGGTGGTGTGACTAAAGCCCCTGAAACTTCGTAAAGTAGCGACATATGTGGGGAGAAGCGCACCTCCTCTCTTTTCTCCCTCCTCCGACCTCTTCGAGGCTGACGCCGCGTCGGCATTGGCCAGATGCCTGTCACGTGGCAGCGCCCGCGGCGTTCGCTTGTTTACCGTCGCTCTCGAAGCGCGGACTCGCTGGTGTACGGATCATGTGTTTTACGGATACGCACTTGTCCTTTCGTGCGCGTTGTGCTGTGAAATACTTTTCACCCAAGACTGACGTCGCTGTTGCGCCTTCTATGCCAGAACAACCCCAGTGACAGCCAAAGGCTCTTCATAATACCGTCCGTTAAGCGCAACCAGCTGCTACAAAAGACGTGGTTGCATAGAATCGGAAGTGAGAACTTCAGGCCCACATTTGCGACTCGACTTTGCGAGGTACGTTGCGAGTCGCTCACTATGAGTATGCGTCGAGGTCCGCGTAATTCAATGCTCGTTCTAACGCCGTAGACATGTATGTCACAGTTAATTGTGCAGAACGTCGCCATCTCTGCGGGGTCTGTTTTTTTTGTCAACAATACATGGTTACGTTTTACCGCTCGACGTGATGCACCGACAAGTTTGAGTTCACGGTATTGGTTTATGCACTTAGCATGCACGCGGAGGGACGATCGACAGTATGATTGCGAAACTTCAGAGATTCCGCGCTGCTGTTTTGAAAAAACAAAACTGGAGTGCGAAAGCTCTCATTAAGATTTGTACTCTCTGTTCGTTTTTGTTGCGTGCTCGTATATTTCAGAGCAAATTGCTTTCTCTAGCTCTCTTACATTGACGGATCAGCCTGGGGACTTGTAATGCGAGGGTAGCTATGCAAAGCGTGCATGACCGACCGAGTCGTTGGGTGCGTTCATCGGTACGTCCCGTATACGTGCCATTTCGCGCGACGGTTTACGTGCTATTTTGTGTTAAGGTTTATATCCACGAGTGGAGCTTTCGCGAAGGAATCGCTTACGGTGGCACGCTTGTTCATTATTTCGCTTGCTCGTTCTTTCAGCGATATAGTTCATATGTCAGACACGTCCACAAGGCGCACTTGCAAAACATGGTTGGTGCGTCTAAACACTTAACGAAACAACCGCAGCTGTTGGAAGGCATCAAATATAAATGATGTGCGCCTTCTGGCGCAATATTAAGGCGAAAGCCTTAGACGCCTCATCAAACGCCGAAATTGACCGTCGGCGACATCGCCGTGCCGGGTCCACAGCGTCAATGCGAGCTGTTGCTTCCACTTACAGTCATTGTGAATGATGTCTGCACAATTTGTATACCCTATACGGCACTACACAGAGATGTCGTGGGCCAACGTTACACTCGTATGGATAATTTTAGGATGAGTTAGACGGATGGCGCGAATGCTCTCAGACCGCTGCCTGCAAGAAGCGCACTTTCCGTGAAAGGGCGTCTGCTACGCAGGAGCAAGGCAGGTGGCGCCACGTTCGAAAAGAGAGTGCGAAGGAGAGGAGACCGAGGAGAAACGAGAGCGGAGGAGGAGAGTGTCGCTACTTTGCGAAGTTTCAGGGGCTTTAGGTGTGACAGCTGTATACTCCGCTGGGGGGCGCCACGGTAGTTCCGCGGTATAAAAATGAAGGGAGCGCGCGCGCCTCAATCTCTGTTCATTATTTCGTTCTTTGTTTCTTTCCCTCGCTCCGTACTCGTTTTCAGAGTTATTGCAGACTACGCCTTAGCGGGGTGTGAAGTGAGACTTGGCCAAATCGTCTGGCACATACCCATTCGTGATGATGGTTTTCGGGCCTGGTCACGCACTTTACGCCAATACGTATGCAGCGGCTAGGTATGCAGAAAGGCCAAAAAAGGAGACGGAATAAGGTTTTTTCAGTTGACCGAAGCTGTAAAACATGCGAACACGTCTGCCATGCCGGCTGATACGTTGTGTGGTAAAAATTGAGCAGTTTGCGCAGCTCGTTTTTATATACGAGCAGCCATTATCTCTGTCAAAAGCGTGTCTTTGTAATGCCTCGCACAACGTTTTTCGACGTAAGCCTCGTGTCGAGCCATTGCGAACATGTTTAACTGGCGGGGACAACTTTGCCATAAGCGTGGACTGCGTGGACAGCTTTGCCAATAAGTGGCGTAGACAACTTTGCTTTATAAGGGGAACTCATCAAATTTGCAAACTGCGGAAGTCAGACAGGCTAAAAGGACTTTGTTATGCTCACGTGCACCAATGGCATGGTTCGCTGCATTATCGTAGAACCGAGCAGGGACGCAACATCGGCTATGCCCAAGATCGTGCGGGGCTGACACGTGACAAATGTGCATTGGACACGGCTGTATTGGCTGCGATACGGATTATTAGATTTCTGTGTCTCTCAGACTACCCAGACAAACTAGACGTGGTAAGTGTTCTGAAGTAAAGCGAAGGGTGAGATCCGGGATAGTTGGCATTCCATTATTAAACTGGACAGTCAAAAAGCATGCACATCACATAGAACTGTCGAGGACCAGCGCAGACTTACAACTCAACTTCATTACAAAAAACACGCAAATGTATAGCTTAAGAGAAAATATAAGATAACATGCTTATCCAACAACCAAACAAAAGCTAAGAGGGAAGAACCTAAAAAAAAGAACGCAAGTAACTACCTCGGAACACCACGTGCCGGAAAACGCAAATGGGTAAGTTATTTTTCTGATAGAAATATTGATGGTTTACTGATGCAGATTCCTTGACCTATAATTGCGGCCTCAATGATGATTCTAGGGCCTTCATTAGGGTGAGACGCAAGAGCTCTTGTCTTCTCAAACAAGGGCTAGCACCCACATTCTGATCAATGACAGGCAGAAAAAAAGTCACAGTTTCACCGCAAGGGTGAAGCAATGAATGCGATAGCAAAAAAATTGTAATGTTATACGAAGTGAGGCTGGCAGCTAACTCTTTTTGGATCCGATCTCACGCAACTCTAGAAAACGCTTGTTTAAGAGAATTCTCTTCGTGTTGAGAGCGCAGCACGTAGAAGGATACGCCGGCCCGGCCGCCGAGAAGGGGAGATGAGAAGGGGAGATAAAGCACGCTCCCGCGCCCGCGCTCGTAAAATCGAACGTCGCCCCCCCCCCCCCCCCCCACCCGCTGTCGGCCGCCGAGAAGGGGAGATAACGCGCGCGCCTCCGCTCGTAAAATCGAAGGTCGCTCGAGGGACCCCCCCCTACGGGCGGGCCCGGTTATATATATACTGTAATGAAGATAGCGCCGTCATTGCAAGGGCGCGCGCAAAGCTAGCGAAAGGGGAAGAAAGACGAGGAGTCAGAGGATAGAACAGCCGGCCCGCAGTCAGGGCGTTGTCTCTTGTTTCTCTCTCTCCTTTTACAATGGCGCAGTCGTCGAAAGGCTTTGAAGAACCCCAGCTGTTAGCTTGAGGTGACGCGTCTTCCTGAGGAACGCCGTCGCGCTTCCTCGATGTTGGAACCCGCAAGTCGACCACCGCGGCAAGTATCGGTCCCACCACCAGCGGACGGCGTCCAGGCCTCCGTTGTGGTTTCGGCGAACTTGTCCGACGTGCTACTTCGCGACAACAACGCGCACGGGCTCCTCTCGCCCTAGGGACGGCGTACATGCCTCCTCGGTACCTGGCAACCTGTCGGCGCTTCAAGCACCGTCCGTGGACGGCGTCCAGGCCTCCTCGGCGGTTCAACATCGCTTCGCCGACGCCGCAGTACCAGTTAACGCTTCCTTGGCCAGGGACCACACCGCCGTGAGTGCTGCGACCACCGCATACTCCGCGGCCGCAACTCCTGGCTCATTGGGACTTTCACCCTACAGTGACTCGGAGCTCTTCCATTTCCTCAAACAACTTGCAGAACGTCTCGACCGTTCTTCGCCGCTGAACTCCGGGTTCTCGTCTGCCACATCACCATCATCGGCAGCTATTAGGGCAGTACCGGAGTTCCATGGCTTCCAAGACGACGTCTTCGGGTGGATTGAGACCGTCAACGCACTCGGCACCCTCCTTGCCTGGCCGGAAGACCGAAAATGGCTATTTGCCATCGACCGCCTTGGCGGTGCGGCCAAGGCATGGCACGGCTACGAAGGAATCAAACAACAATCCTGGTCAGAATGGTGCGCGAAGTTGACTAGTCTCTTTCGGCCCCTTTCTCACACTTGCGACCTTCTTCCTGACGACCCATTCTCTACGACCGATGAGAGATGTGAGGCTCACCACCTCGACAGTGCACCTCGGCCATCTACCATCCTGCCCTCTCTTGTGGAACGAGATAGGGAGGGGCACGGTGTAGCTGTGCCCTCTGCCAACGCGCCCGCTCCCATGCATCGAGCTCCCGTGGGACACCAGCTAGATGTTTCGTCGCAGGCCTCCAGCCCGACGACAGACGAGACCACCCTCGATCCTCAGCAGTTGACGATGCCGCCTCCAAGCTCGACACCACCTGGGCACGTGGAGTCGTTGGCCCTTGTCCTGCCGGGCGAGGCACGAATTGACGCACTCTACCGGTCTACGGATGCCGGTAACACCGCGGCTTACGCTCTACCTTCCCACAAAGTAGGCCTGTCCAGTGACATTAACAAGATCGCTCCTGACCAGTCTGAGCCATTTGTCCGGACGCCGCTGGTATTGGACGCGTGCGAGGACGCTCGTCATTTCCCGAGAGACGTCTCCTTAGAGGAAACAGAGGTGCTGACCCCGGTTGATGTCATGGTCATCGAAGGCTTGTCGGTGCAGACCAACTCTCCAGCTGGCAGCACCGCTTACGACCGGGACAGCTCCAATGCACGCGTCACTTCGTCAAGACCTGCCAGGTCGACCACTTCGAAGAGCACTACAGCAACAATGCTGCAAGACCGCGACGTACACCTGGCTCCACTGCGGAAACATGAAGCAATGGAAGCCCCTGCTTCTACGGCGCCGTACATTCCACCTAGCTCGCGCGATTGGAGTTCATCGACGCGAAGCGGATGCGCTCCTTCAAAGCTGCGGCGACGCGGCGCCGGTCTACTGACCACGCGGTCTGTCTGCGGCCATCGCACGTCACTGCAGTCATCGACCATTAATCGTGAATCTGCAACAGTGCGTCTGGAAACGCGACGAGAGAAGCGACAGCGGCGGCTACGACCTTTCCGCAATAGCCAGAGCCGTCCGCCTGAAAGAGCTGCGTTTCACCAAACGAAGTCACACAAGGACCGAGACCTGCAAAGACCCGCAAGGAACAGTCAAAGCCGCCCACCAGAAACATTTGTGCAGCTCGATCGCCATGCAGTGCCGCAGCGTGGCCGAGTGTAATGAAGATAGCGCCGTCATTGCAAGGGCGCGCGCAAAGCTAGCGAAAGGGGAAGAAAGACGAGGAGTCAGAGGATAGAACAGCCGGCCCGCAGTCAGGGCGTTGTCTCTTGTTTCTCTCTCTCCTTTTACAATACATATACATATACGGCAAATGACGCCGACGCCGACGCGGACGCCGTCGCCGACGGCGAAAACCAGCCGCGTGTGTCCATATAATTGCTATCGCAATAAAACCGTCCCTCTCCACGTGTCCTACTTTTTGACAATTGTTCTGCAGCCTTACGCTAAGGCACCTTCCCGTCTGACCAACGCACCTTTCTCCGCAAGACAAATGTATGCTGTAAACAATAAGCATTCCGCACTCAGCAAACTTACATAAACATCTTTGTTATTCCATTTCACATAAAGGACTGGTACATGCTATTGAAAAGACAATTTTTGAATTTGGCGCTATGCCTTTCCACAACGAGTGTGGCGTTCTTGCTTCTGCTTTCTGCCATGTGCTGAAGCTTTACCTTGCATCAATCTTTGCAGAATGGAATGGTGATGCCCTTCTGCAAAAAAAAAAGAAAAAAAACAAGACAGGAGTCTGCATATATTCGTGTATCGGCTCAGTGTTTAGAAATTTGTTTCCAGACCACTTAGGAATGTTCATAAACGGTTGGCTGGAATGATTATTAGTAAGTGCTTCCGGTTTGTCAATGTTTTCCTGATTCTGTTTGATTGTGACTGTGATGGTATATTGGCTTTGAAGCGTCCTTTCAGCAGGCCTTGAAGGCGTTCCAGGAATGTCTCCTTCCACTCAGTTTCACGTATGAGCTGCCGGAAAATCTATGTCTGAGGTTTTTAGATTTCGTACTAACCTTTTCTACCAGATGCGCCCTCGGGGGAAGAGACCACTTTTACCTTACGCGTCCTCATATAGCAAGTTGGTAAAGCGTGGTATAGTAAAGGCGTTTTTGCATAAGGTTTTAACCAAGTCTTGCCATCACTCAGTACATGAAAGTTTCGGGAAGCAGATTATTCGTCTTGTGGCGACTGCCTATTCCAGTTCCTTGCCAGTTTTCGTTGCTGCGAAGCTGCGCAGACAGTCAAAGGTAGCTAACACGTGGGACACTTCGCAGGAGACAAGTCAAAAGAAGATTTCCGTGATACTGTATCTACACAGCATTTCACACACAAAAAAGGTGTATATTCCGCCCCGAATAAACTGTCCCAGTTATGTGTTTGAACTTGTCCCATAGGAAGACCCATGAGCCGTTGCAAAATTAAGCGCCGTAAGAAGATTGTTGAGTTTGATATGGCAATTGTTTTCTGTATACCTTTGTCTTGTGAACAAAAGTACGTTGTTCCTGTGCCTTAACATGAGGCTACAAGAACATTGCCAAAAAGTAAGAAACGTAGGGAGGGACGGTTTTTTTAATAATTCTATCTGGGGTTTAACGTCCCAAAACGATGATATGATTATGAGAGACGCCGTAGTGGAGGGCTCCGGAAATTTTGGCCATCTGGCGTTCTTTAACGTGCCCTGACATGGCACAGTACACGGGCCTCTACCATTTCGCCTCCACGGAAATGCGACCGCCTTGGCCGGGATTGAACCCGCCACCTTCGGGTCAGGCAGCCGACCACCGTAACCGCTACACTACCGCGGCGGATGGATGGTTCTTTGGCCTCTCCTTGTTCAGAATGCGAATGCCAACCCATTGTTTGAGAAAACAAGAGTTCTTGCGGTTCACCCTAATGAAGGCCTTCGAATCATCATTTAGGCCGCAACAATAGCCTTAAGGTGGCTGCATCAGTAAGCCGTCAAACCGTCAATATTCTTATGGGGAAAAGAACTGCCCTATTTGGATTCCGAGGCACGTGCTGTTGCGGAGTAGTTACTTCTTTTTCTTGCGGTTCCTCCTTCTCTTGTAGTTCTTGCTTTGTTCATGGCAAAAGCACGCGGTTTTATCTTTTCTGTAAGGTATATATTTGTGTTTTTTGTAATAAAATTCAGTTGGAAGTATGAGTGGTCCGCGTGAACTCTATGTGTGTTGTATCTGCTTTTTTGCGCTGAGCAGATTAATAAGGGAAGGGTTCCAAGTATGTTTACGCGCTGTATGCTGTCGCGGTGTCGGCTTGAGGGTACGGGTAGAGTCGCAAGCCGGGGTTTGCGAACCATGACAGTTATGTAGCAGCCTTGTCCACGGCATGTGGTAATTGTTTAAATGGTTATTGCACCCGTATAAGCGATGAAAGTGCCACCAAGACCGGCTTTCAGTTTTGAACGAATAACTAACATGCCACATTTTTTTATGTGCGAGGATTTACCGTAGCGATTACGGATTTGTTTGTATGTTTACTCCGGGCCTTTTTGATATCGTACCTAACAGCGTTTTGTGGGCTAGGGAGATCGTTCTAGCATTAGTTATGTCAAGGAATCAGAGAGACAGACACAGCACCCTTGCTGCGGGCCGGCTGTTCTATTTCTTACTTCGTTCTCCTCGTCTTCTCTTTCGCTCGATTTGCGCGCGCCCTTGCAATGGCGGCGCTATCTTCATTACACTCGGCCACGCTGCGGCACTGCATGGTGATCGAGCTGCACAAATGTTTCTGGTGGGCGGCTTTGACTGTTCCTTGCGGGTCTTTGCAGGTCTCGGTCCTTGTGTGACTTCGTTTGGTGAAACGCAGCTCTTTCAGGCGGACGGCTCTGGATATTGCGGGAAGGTCGTAGCAGTCGCTGTCGCTTCTCTCGTCGCATTTCCAGAAACACTGTCGGAGAATCACGATAAACGGCAGATAACTGCAGTGACGTGCTGTGGCCGCAGACAGACCGCGTGGTCAGTCGACCGGCGCCGCGTCGCCGCAGCTTTGAAGGAGCGCATCTGCTTCGTGTCGATGAACTCCAATCACGCGAGCTAGGCGGAGTGTACGGTGCCGAAGAAGCAGGGGCGTCCATTGCTTCAGGCTTCCACAGTGGGGACAGGTGCATGTCGCGGTCTCGCAGCATTGTTGCTGTAGTGCTACTCGAGGCGGTCGAGCTGGCAGGTCTTGAAGTTTCACGTGCATTCGAGCGGTCCCTGTCGAAAGCAGCGTCGCCAACAGGAGAGTTGGTCTGCACTGACAGGCCTTGGAATACTACGACCTCAACCGGGGTTAGCACCTCTGTTTCTTCTAAGGAGACGTCTCTCTGGAAATGACGAGCGTCCGCGCACGTGTCCAATAACTTCTGCGTCCGGACAAATGGCTCATACTGGTCAGGACCGATCTTGCTGGTATCCGTAGACTGGCAGAGTGCGTGCATTCGTGGCTCGTCCGGCAGGGCAAGGGACAACGACTCCACGTGCCCAGGTAGTATCGAGCTTGGAGGCGGCATCGCCAACTGCTGAGGATCGAGGGTGGTCTTTTGTTCTCTAGTCGGGCTGCAGGATTGCGATGAGCCATCGAGCTAGCTCCTCACGTGAGTTCGATGTATGGGAGTAGGCACGTTGGAAAAGGGCACCGCTACACCATGCACCTCCATATCTCGTTCCACAAGAGAGGGCAGGGCGGTAGATGGCCGAGGTGCACTGTCGAGGTGGTGAGGCTCACATCTCCCATCCGCGGTAGAAAATGGGTCGGCAGGAAGGAGGTCGCAAGTGTGGGAAAGGGGGCGAAAGAGGCTTGTCAACTTCGCACACCATTCTGACCAGGATTGTTGTTTGAGTCCTTCGTAGCCGTGCCATGCCTTGGCCGCACCGCCAAGGCGGTCGATGGCAAATAGCCATTTTCGGTCTTCCGGCCAGGCAAGGAGGGTGCCGAGTGCGTTGACGGTCTCAATCCCCCCCCGAAGACGTCGTCTTGGAAGCCATGGAACTCCGGTACTGCCCAAATAGCTGCCACTGTTGGTGAAACGGCAGGCGAGAACTCGGAGTTCAGCGGCGAAAAACGGTCGAGACGTTCTGCCAGTTGTTTGAGGAAACGGAAGAGCTCCGTGTCACTGTAGGGTGAAAGTCCCATTGAGCCAGGAGTTGCGGCCGCGGAGTATGCGGCGGTCGCAGCACTCACGGCGGCGTGGTCCCTGGCCAAGGAAGCGTGAACTGGTACTGCGGCGTCGGTGAAGCGATGTTGAACCGCCGAGGAGGCCTGGACGCCGTCCACGGACGGTGCTTGAAGCGCCGACAGGTTGCCAGGTACCGAGGAGGCATGTACGCCGTCCCTAGGCGAGAGGAGCCCGTGCGCGTTGTTTTCGCGAAGTAGCACGTCGCCGGACAAGTTCGCCGAAGCCACAATGGAGGCCTGGACGCCGTCCGCTGGCGGTGGGATCGATACTTGCCGCGGTGGTCGACTTGCGGGTTCCAACATCGAGGAAGCGTGGCGGCGTTCCTCAGGAAGACGCGTCACCTCAAGCTAACAGCTGGGGTTCTACAAAGCCTTTCGACGACTGCGCCATTGTCAAGGAATCAGAGAGACAGACACAGCACCCTTGCTGCGGGCCGGCTGTTCTATTTCTTACTTCGTTCTCCTCGTCTTCTCTTTCGCTCGCTTTGCGCGCGCCCTTGCAATGGCGGCGCTATCTTCATTACAGTTACAAAATATTCACATGTGACTGAGAGCGCAGCAACGTCGATTACATTGCGCGAATCAGTGACATTTATGACGTAAAAATATCAGCTGTTTTGGTGAAGTGCTGAGAGGTGCACGTCATCATAATTTTAATATATTCATTTCGAAGTTCTTCTTGGGGCCAAGCATCCACTTATGAAGGAATCGTGGGTGTCTTACTCGCAGTTTCCCGGAAGCATAGCCTGCTGCCAGCTATATATATATTTTTTTGCATTGAGTGCAGCAGCAATCCTCAAATTGAGAGCCCTTGTCTTCGAAGTCGCAAGTGGTGGATTTCTGTTTATGTGTATGGATACGACATGTTGGACCAGGGTTTTAAACTTAAAGATTGAAGTTTCGATAATTACAACTTGTCCGAAATGCTTGTTTCTCCACCGTGAAATGTCTGGCGTGAATGTGGGTTAACGATCAATGCGAATACTTCGAAAAGCGTAAAAACTGATATCACAAATTTGCGAGTAGCTGCAGTCACCTCGGTGAAAGTCTGCACGTAGCCCCGCAACAGTCTGAATAGACCGATATCCCTTACGTTCCTGCCAAGTTGATAATGAACTGCGAATATTTCCAAAGTTTATAGGTGGCAGTGATAGTACAAAGATGGCGGCACTTTTACATAATACGAGTAGCTAGATGTAGGTTTCTGTGATAACAAAAATCTGTACATCTCTGTCGCCTTGCTAGACAAATGTTAGAACTGGACAATGGCTCTTTTACACTTCACTAGGTGACCGAATAAGAAAAAATTTGATGCGAGGCCTTGAGGTGAAATGTAGTGCAATTTTCTCGAATAAAAATAACGTGATGCCACCACTGATTTTTCCACGATCTACACAGAATCAGCGTGAAACGGACAGAGCCAAACTGTCGGCATGCGTCTTTATTGTACCAGCAGGCTTGTTTTTCACGCGCAGTTCTTCGCACAGTCCTTCGCAGCACTCCCAGGTCAAAGTTGTCCAGCTTCTTTTTGCGCTGGCGTCCTTTCGCACCCCAACGCTTCGTCGGTGCCAACACTCTGCCCGCCTTTTCTTTCTCAAACGCTAACTCGTACAGCGTCCGCTCGCTCACATTTGTTAGTTGTGCAGTCCTCTTAACGAGAAAATTCATGCTGGCTCCTTCTTCGCACTCATTCCGAAGCGTTTCTAGGACTTTTAACGCTAGCGTCTTCGCCTCTTTCGGAGAAAATTGAACTTGCGAAAGACGGCATGAACTAGACGCTACTACACTGGAGGAAGCCATGTTCTCCAAGGACGGCGCACCACTTTTTAGAGCCTCCGCATCGCGCTTTTTGACCTGCGTTTGTTTGCCCGCATGCAATGAAGATCTCATTGCTTTTTCAAGAACGCTATTAAATAGGTCCTCAATCAGTGAATAGATTTCAGGCATACTTTCAACATAATCTGTGAATGTGCAAGGAACTATTTAATCGATGACGTTGGCAAAAAAGTAAAAAAAAAACAAATTACCATACTAAAGCGGAGATCCTCAAAATAATCACAGCGAAGGACTTCTAGTTGGTTTCAAATTATAGGAGCACGCACAAAAGTACTTATTGTAGGTATTAGACCAACAAAAATACACGCTCAATGAGCGTACTATTTTGCAGTGCGCCGGGATACCGCCACCGTGCACCCCGTAGCTTTCACAGTGGTGCAACCAGCTTGTGAGATGGAGTATACGTCTTCTAATTCATATTCGGTAATTATGTCAGCTAGCATCCTGCTACTCTTATCGCGCAAGACGCGTCCGTTTGATCGGATCTCGCGCATTAAGGACGCAGTTAAAATCACCTAGTAAGACTGACTTAGTTTTCCAAACTGAAGTGCTTTTTTAGCTTCGAAAAAAAAAAAGAGTGTGCGTTCCTCGCAAAGGGTCAGTGCATAAATAGACACAATACGCCACTAAAATTCAGTAAAAACTAAATCACAGGAAACCAATCTACCAGACTGGCAAGAGAAAATATTTTGCACTACTAGACCCGGTAACTTCTTAATGAACAAGACAGAGCCTGCAGACGTCCCTATTGCATGACTTACAATTGCATAGTAACGCGTCGTAAACCTCAGCATCATGCCCCGGGTCTCCTCATCACCGTCTTCTTTTGTTTCTTGTACATCTAGTACATCCAGATCGTGTTCCACATACAGCCTATAGACTTGGCTCTGTTTCCGCTTGGCAGCGAGACCTCGAACATTTAGCGTTGCCACTCTTAGTGTCGGTAAAAAATTACACCATCTCCCGCTAAAGGGAACCATGTGTTGATGCGAAGCAGCGGGCGCTCACGCTCACACTGGCGGCGGCGTTGACGCTGCCGCTCATCGCAGCGTTGCGCAGGACAGAAACCTGGGGAGGCGCAATGCACGCAGTGATGGACCGGTGTTTCCTACTGGAACATGCCAATCGCTGCTAATGGGCAATGAGAGACAGAAGACTCCGACTGGACGCAGAGACCCGCACTCCGCTTTTAGTTAACTCGCACGCTGCGAATTTTTATTGTTCAACAACGCATAGGAGAAATCTCCCACCTGCACCACCTTGGAGGTCAAGATCCAGTGCCATATATACGGGGTGGCCAGTGAACGGTTGCGCAGCGCGAGCAGTCGGTTTTTTCAACCAAAAAACTCTCAGCAGACGCTGCTTGAGTCGGCGTCGCGAGGCGAGAGATGGGGAGCGTAGTAGGGGAGAGATGAGGGGACGCGCATACGCAGAGGGTGTGGTCGCCGCGGAGAGGAATGCCTAGAGGAGAGAGAGAGAGGGGGAGAGGAGGTTTTTTTGTTTTTATATTTTTTTTGAAAGGGTATGCGCATGCGCAGTAAGGGTGGTCACGCCGCACACCACCGGATTGAACCCCGCTCAAAGATGCTTCACATCTAAAAAGCCATGGCTACAGTGAATAAGCTAACCCCACCAGCTTCAATAAGATGCCTTCACACGATGGCGCAAATACCGGTGTGCAGTTGTGCCTTCTTGTCCATAAAAGACCGTTTTGCAATTCCGAATTACCAGTGCACAGCAGTAACAACGCTGGTAGCGACATTTCTGTGGCGCATTGTGCATATATGCGCACGTAGAGCACGTAAAGCTGCTATTACTTTTCATATTCTTCCTATCTGCTGGCGTAAGCCGTTGGTTATCTATGTACTATCTAACGTGCAATCAATTTTTCTTCAGCGAGAGAACATGTGCAACCCCAGAAGCTCCTGAGACCTATTGTATTGTCACGTGGTGGTGACTATGAAGAAAGGGACAGTCACTCTGTTAGAGAGGAAATTCTTTTTTGAGCTAACTTCTGCCCAGAAAACAAAGAAGTCAAAGTACGAGCAAAGCGCGCTGTACACTGATAGCGGCAATGAATGACGTCGGCCTTCGGTAATCTGATCATCGGCAGAACGCGTCTTGTTTTATACAGCAGTAATCGCACCTTCCAAAATTATCGTTGGTGCTTGCGTAGGCTCCGCTCAAGAATTTACAAGAGTACACGTGTACTGCGCGTGATCTGAATAATAATTGTTGAGTTTTTGACGTCCTAAACCCACGATATGATTATGAGCAACGCAGAAGTGGAGGGTTCGGGAAGTTCTGACCATGTGGTGTTCGTTAACGTGCAGTGAAATAAAATCTAACTACATGCGCCCCTAGCATTTCGCCTGCATCGACATACGGCCGCCGCAGCAGGATTTGCGCGTAATCTTAGCAGAACAATCTGCGACCATCTCGAAGTTTACGAAACAGCGTGAGTGGCTTGCACCGAGAGGTGATCAGTTTTTTTTTGTGATTTAGACCCGATCACACCAAAATGAAAAATAAAAAATGCCCCCCACCTCCCCGAAGGTGGGGGCATTTATATATGGCGGTTGTGGTTCGAAGAAGGAAAAAGGCGCCTAATTTCTGCAGCCCGGTCGGGAGCACGGCGCAGCGCCTGTTTTTTTTTTTCTTTTTTTTTATGTATTTATTTTTTTTTATTTTTTTTATTTTTTTTTCTTTATTTTTTGTTAATTTTTTTTATATATAGCTCCGCCGAGCTCCCGCGATGCGAGCGCCCTCACGCACTTGAAATGCATTCGCATTTAAAACTGGGGATGCGTAAAGCACGCAGCGATGGAGCGGTGTTTCCTACTGGAACATGCCAATCGCTGCTAATGTGCAATGAGAGACAGAAGACTCCGACTGGACACAGAGACTCGCAGTCCGCTTTTAGTTAACGCGCACGCTGCGAATTTTTATTGTTCAACAATGCACAGGAGAAATCTCCCACCGGCACCACCTTGGAGGTCAAGATCCATTGCCATATATACGGGGTGGCCAGTGAACGGTTGTGCAGCGCGAGCAGTCGGTTTTTTCAACCAAGAAACTCGCTAGCAGACGCTGCCTGTGTCGGCGTCGCGAGGCGAGAGAGGGGGGGAGGGTAGCGTAGGAGAGGAGAGAGAGGGGGGGGACGCGCATGCGCAGTGGGAGTGTGGACGCTGCGGGCAGAGATGCCTAGAGAAGAGAGGGGGGAGCGTAGGAGAGGAGAGAGAGGTGCGACGTGCATGCGCAATGGGAGTGTGGACGCCGCGGGCAGGGACGCCTAGAGGAGAGAGGGGGAGCGTAGCAGGGGAGAGAGGAGGGGAGGCGCATGCGCAGTGAGGGGGTGTGGTTGCCGCAGGGAGGGATGCCTAGAGGAGAGAGAGGGAGAGAGAGGAGGTTTTTTATTTTCATTTTTTAAAAGCTTTGCGCATGCGCAGTAAGGGTGGTCATGCCGCCCGCCACCGGATTAAGCTTCGCCATAAGATGCTTCACATCTAACACCTGCCGGCGCTTACCTCCTCAACCTATCCTCCTCCTCCGCGGACAACTCTGGACTACGCTGGACAACGCCGGACAATGCCGGACAACGCCGGATGCCTGACATAGCCCGACTATGAAATGCATTCGCATTTAAAAGCGCGCGTGGCAGTGCAGCTGCACAAATGATCGCAGAACAACGCCGTTTTTCACGCTATTGCCCCCCTATAGCTAGATTACCTGGCAATTAGTAATATTGATAAAATAGAGAAGCCTAAAAAAGAGGAAAACATAACTAAAATAGAAAGGCCGTTCCGTTTCACGCGTTCATAGTGAATAAGTTCAGATACAGGATAGAGGTGGCACGCTTAATAGCTATGAAAATTAAGCATGAAGTATCGTCCACTCACTTGTTAAGCTAAGACAGTAAAACATCAGTGCCTATGGAAAATTGCCTGAAATGGCTCGTTTTGACATTCATAAGAAAAACGGACAATTTGATATCAGAATGTTTCTCGAATCCCCTTCCTAAGATCTTTAAGATGGCTCCTAATTATCCGCATTATTATAATGCAAACTAAATTTGGTCATTTTACCAAGCGGTAATCAAAATGTTTGGTGCTGTGTACTGTATGCACGCCCACATGACATAATTGTTTCCAAAATCGCCCGGGCGTAAGCTCAAGTGAATATAAATATGTAAACAGTAGCAGAAATAAAGCAGACAGTTAAAAGTAAGGATATAACAAAGAGCTTATTTTCGCTGCACGTTTATCAAAGACATATTGCATGCACCACACCGAAAAAAAAGACAGTTCAGAGCCCTAGGTCATGTGGATGCAAGAGAAGGACAACTGAGAAAGCACTTGTGCTAACGACCATATTAAATTTCAAGAGCTCTTCGAATAGAAATATCAGGAAGAAAGCGACATGGTCCGCCACAATATCGTCTGATAGGTAAACCCTTGTATATTAGAGGTTATAGTTCGACGCTGGACAGCGGCATCAGAATTTTGAGCGGTCATCGCCGCACGCATTGTGGTGCGCGGTGCTTGCAAGTGGCTAAGGGTAAGTGTCATGGTTCTGACACAAGTAAAAAAAAAGGAAAAAAAAACTGAGAAAACAAAAGGCACGTGGGCAAGCACGCGAACGTAGTTTCTGTCGATACCGTGCGAGTTCTGTCAGGTTGCTCTGCTCCACCAAAAGGGACGCGCACACCTCATCGCGTGTCCTCACTGGCGGAAAGAAAAAAATTATGTTACTTCCCTTAGATTTATTCAAGTAACTTAGTGGCACCAATACCAGCCTGAGAAGCGGAGTCCAGTCAGCGAATAATGTATCGCACGGCAGCATTGCGATCGCAGTATCTTGTATCTTAAGATACAAGATACATTATCAAATGTAACGGAAATACAGATACAGATACTCGCCTTGCGAGACGTATCGCGATACAGATACAAGATACCCAAAGAGTATCTAAGATAGTATCTAAGATACATGTATCTTCGAGACTGCCCAGCCCTGACCCTACTCAAACACCTTTGCATAATGTGTCTACCAAATTTTGTATTGAAACAAGAAACGATACTCCCCGACTAAATTTTCTGACAGACAAGACTGACGGCATTTTGCGAAAGTTGGAAATCTCCCACGTGACGAAAATGTTTGCTCTCAAATATAGTAGAAATTCATTATTTTCAAAAAAATATACAATAAATACGCACAATTTCTTTTCGAAAACGCTTGCGATGGTGTGCAAAAAAGGCTGAGAGAGTTGGCGCGGAATGACCCATATACAACAGAAAAAACAAGCGTGGTATTATTTTTAGAATGTGCGCGCTATAAACAGGGTGAAAATGCATGGCCGCGAACTTGCTCGAGGCTTAGGACGGGAACAAACAGCACTTCACAGAGGACGGAGAAAGGGCGAAAAAAGAGGGCGCTGAACTAACAGCCACTTGTTTATTGCTGGGAAAGGCAATATTTAAGCAGAAGCTTTGCGCGTTGCGCAGAAGAACAACAAAAGTGCAGAATCTGCACAGAAATAGAGAAAATGTCTATACTTCGGCAAGAAACAGGCAGTCACGTTTTCAACAAGTGACTGATTTCAGGGTTGTGCAGCGAAATCAGCGGCACACTGACGTAAGCGATTCCGTATTTATGAATGTGATACGACTCGGCAATCTCTCGCGCTCATTCCTCCCTCTACGTTTCTTACACTTTGAACTGCCCAAGGTTTGGCTGACACACGCTTTGCAGTGCTGGGCTAAGTAACTGGGCACAGATCCGTTGAGCGAGTATGCATGCTCTCGTAGCCTGTCGTTCAAACATCGCCCGGTTTGGCCCATGTAGCACCACCCGCACGGGAGAGGCATCTTGTATACTACAGCAAAAATACATTCAACAAAGCGCTTTCAGTGCTTTTTCTCACAGTTTCCTTTCTTTTTGCCGTCCTTGTTCACTTTGCGTCAGAGAGTGGCAATATTGTTTCTTGCACTGAATAAAAGGCGTACTCCAATCTTGCTAGCAAGCTTTTTGAATATGTGTGAAACCTCATGGACATACGGTATGACGACCGTGCTTGCATGAGGTCTTCTATTCTCTTTGTCGTGTGCCGCCCCTCCCTTTGCCAAGGTAACCAAAAGTTTTTCATAAACAGACACCAGCAGCACCCGCGGGGAAACAGCCTGGCTGAGCCGTTGTCATAGTTGCTCGAAGCTACCAGCTACCAGGTGGTAGCACAAGTGGGTCAGTGACGCCTTTAGGCAGGACACACCAAAACCCCTCTTTCCAAGCATAGAGCGCGCAGACGTGAAGGGCAGGATAGCTTTCTTCGAATGGAGGTTCTACTGCCAGCACGCACGGTGAAATTCAAAAGCTGGCTTTAGGTCTGAGCATCTCATCGGATCGTCGGAGGGAAGCTCAACCGTGATTGTTAGTGGTTTCATTTCACGCTCGAATATGTCAACATTGTTCTGTCTTGATGACTCACTGATGGCCCACGTAGCGGAAAACCTTGAGAACACTGGTCATCTGAAGTTGAGCCATGAGGCATCTGTCAAAACTTGCTAATAAGAGGTTGCCAAGAACGGGGGCAATACTGGAACCTATTCACACGTCATCCCACCGAGCATGCCTAGGCGACGAGACGCAGCGTCGCCGGCGCTCCGGCCGTTGTTGAGTTGCGTGGCCGCAGATTCCTACGGCAGTTTTCTGTTTCGTAATGCTATTTTAACAGTGTATTCGAATCGCAGTGAGCATTGCGACGATACAGTAACGACTGCATTAGCTGCATGTAACGGCGCACGGATGTAATATTCAACAGCAAAATTTAGGGCAGCTTCACTGACTTCACGTCGTGAGGACTGGTGAAAGAGCGGAGCTGATGCCTTTTGCTTCGCTTTAGGGTCTCTTTTACTAAGTATTGTTTTAGCTGTGGTGTAGTTGATAATGTGATTCCACTAAACATTCCCTCAGCTCCAGCTCCGGCTATAGCCACTCTTTCTCGGAACTCGCAAGCGAAGGTCGGATTCCCTTTGTTGGTGGGCAGCCGAACGTTTCCATATGAGTCTTGTAACGTTGCCACGACGCCACCCCCTCACTAACAGCTCATCGTTTTTGGCTATTCGCCGTAGCTTAGGCTCGGCTTCCTTTGCTCGATACTCAGGGTAAGCACCTCGTCATTGGGTGCATACTCTAGCAACTTGCCGTCGTCTTCCCAGTCGCACCACTTTGCTTCTTCAACCTCGCCATACTCGTCGCTGAACATCATAGCACTCTTTTCCGTCAGTACACGCTTTTATTACTGCTTTATTCACGCAGAACGTATTATAGCAGCAACAACAAAACGAAGCATGAACATGAAGCTTACCGTGGTAGGGCTCCAAAATTAAGGTGCGTGTGGCCAGGGGGCGGGGAGCACATGTGCCCCTCGCCTACTTCCATGGCTGGCACCTGGCCCAACGTATGCCGATTGTGACCAGTCGCCACTCCGCTAGCCGAGACTGCGCGGCTATGCATTCACACACGCGATCTTTTATCGGCGTCCGCCTCGGTGGAACAGTGGCTACGGTGCTCGGCTGCTGACCCGAAGGTCGTGGGTTCGGTCCCGGCCGCGGTGGTCGCATTTCGATGGAGTCGAAATGGTAGAGGCCCGTGTACTGGTAGAGGCCCGTATCAGATCACGTTAAGCACCAGATGGTCAAAATTTCTGGAACCCTTGACTACGGCGTCTCATAATCATGTCGTGGTTTTGGGACGTAAAACCCAAAAGAATAAAATAAACCTTTTATTGGCACCTTTATTTTGCGAAATGCATTGCTCCATTGCATGCAACGATACACTATTCACACTATTTGCACTGGTCACAGTATTCGTAGAGAACATCTATTCGTACTTTGCTTGGAGTTCTTCGAAAAAGAGCGTCACTGAAAATGCTGCAGTGTATACTGTTGACTTCTCGCACTTAATGAAGTCGCGGTTTTTACGGAAGCACGCTTGCTTGGTAGCTGATGGGTTCCCTTTAGCACGCTTGCTAAAGGGAACCATGTGTGGATGCGAAGCAGCGGGGAGATGGTTAGCTTGAGCGGGAGAAACGTCGCCGCTCTTGTTTCCCGGCAGCGGCCCGGGCGCTCATCGCGGCGCTGCCCAGGAGAGAGAATGAGGCGCGCTTCGTCATTTTTATACCGCGGAACTACCGTGGTGCCCCCCAGCGGAGTACGCAGCTGTCGCACCACCTGTCGCGCGCAGCTCCGTAGAGGATTCCTAGAGGAGAGAACGGGGGGAACAGTAGGAGAGGAGATAGAGAGAGGGGACGCGCATGTGCTGTGGGGGTGTGGGACGCAGGAGCCGCTCCGTAGAGTAGAGGATTCCTAGAGTAGAGAAAGCAGGTTAGCGTAGGAGAGAGGGGGGAGAGGACGCGCATGCGCTGTGGTGATGTCGGACGCGGGCGCCGCTCTGTAGAGTAGACGATTCCTGCAGCAGAGAAAGGGGCTGAGCGTAGGAGAGACGGGGGAGAGGACGCGCCTGCGCTGTGGGACGCGGGCGCCGCTCCGTAGAGTAGACGATTCCTAGAGTAGAGAAAGGAGGTGAGTGTAGGAGAGGAGAGATAGGGGGAGGGGACGCTCATCCACTGTCGGGGTGTGGGAGGTGGGGGGCCGCTCGGTAGAGTAGAGCATTCCTAGAGGAGAGAAAGGGGGTGAGCGTAGGAGAGAAGAGATAGGGGGGGAGGGGACGCGCATCCACTGTTGGGGTGTGGGACGCGGGGGCCGCTCCGTAGAGTAGAGCATTCCTAGAGGAGAGAAAGGGGGAGCCTTTCAGTGGGCTACCGCAGACTCAACGGCATTACGGTGAAATATTCTTATCCTTTGGCGCCAACATCAGGTATATCCCATGCGCTGGGAAACGCAATATTCTTCACAAAGGTCCACTACTCTTGCTGGTACCTAAAAATTTAGGTTAACCATGGGGTACCCCCAGAAACAGCATTGAGGTATCATATAGGCCTATTTGAATTTCAGCGCATGCCTTTCGTCATCCCTGTGTCCGAGCTCATAAAAGCGCATGATGGATCTGGTCTTGCGTGTTGCATGGTTTTGCACCGTTCTACCGAGATGAAGTGACAATGTTTTCGCGCACATTTAAAGAGCACCTTGAACACTTACGTACGGTGCTACAGCGCATACCAGCAGCCGACCTACCAGCTTATCCTGGAAAGCTGCAACTCGCTACCAGCAAAATTTAAATTGGTTTCGTTGTTGCTTGCTGTATTAAAACCAAACGCAGATAAGCTCCGGGCAGTTGCTACTTCCCTGCGCCCAGTAGGACTAAGAGATTGCAAAGGTTTTAGGAATGACTGATTTTTAGCTATTTACAAAAGTAATTGCTAACAGAATTAATACGACATTAGAGTTCAATCAACCAAAGGACCAGGCTGGATTTCGTACAGGCTTCTCAACAACACAACATATTCATACTATCAATCAGGTGATAGAGAAATGCGCAGAATACAACCAACCCCTATACATAGCCTTCACAGATTACGAGCAGGCATTTGATTCGGTGGAGACATCAGCAGTCATGCAGGCACTGCGGAATCAGGGCATCGACGAAGCCTATATAAACATAATGGAAGAAATTTACAGCGGATCCACAGCCACTATAGTCCTCCATAAAGAAAGCGACAGAATCCCAATAAAGAAGGGCGTACGGCAGGGAGACATGATCTCTCCAATGCTATTCACAGCGTGTTTAGAGGACGTTTTTAGGGCCCTAGATTGGGAAGAGTTAGGGATAAGAGTTAATGGAGAGTATCTAAGTAACCTGCGATTCGCTGATGACATTGCATTGATGAGTAACGCGGGAGATGAATTACAGCTTATGATTACTGAACTGGATACGGAAAGTAGAAGAGTAGGTCTGAAAATTAATATGCATAAAACTAAAGTAACGCGGAACAATCTTGGCAGGGAACAGCGCTTTGCGATAGGTGGCGAGACACTGGAAGTTGTAAAGGAGTACGTCTACTTAGGACAGGTAGTAACCGCGGAGCCGAACCATGAGAGTGAATAACTAGAAGAATAAGGATGGGATGGGGCTCATTCGGCAAGCATTATCAAATCATGAATGGTAGTCTACCACTATCCCTCAAGAGGAAGGTATATAACAGCTGCATCTTACCCGGTAGTTACCTACGGAGCAGAAACCTGGAGACTTAAAAAGAGGGTTCAACTTAAATTGAGGCCGACGCAGCGAGCGATGGAAAGGAAAATGATAGGTGTAACCTTAAGAGACAGGAAGAGAGCAGAGTGGGTGAGGGAACAAACGGGGGTTAAGGATATCATAGTTGAAATCAAGAAGAAGAAATGGATATGGGCCGGGCACGTAGCACGTCGGCAGGATAACCGCTGGTCATTAAGGGTAACTGACTGGATTCCAAGAGATGGCAAACGCATAAGGGGGAGACATAAAATTAGGTGGGTAGATGAGATTAAGAAGTTTGCAGGTATAACGTCGCAGCGGAAAGCATAGGACCGGGTTGATTGGCGAAACATGGGAGAGGCATTTGCCCTGCAGTGGGCGTAGACAGGCTGATTATGATGATGATGATGGTTTTTAGCGTGACTTCATTGCACAGTGCTGCCGACATCTCTTGATCACTCACTCCTTCGCTGAAAAAAAACGGCCGAAATGGCTCTGGAACAGTGAGCAACAAGCAGATTCCTAAACGCTCATAAAAGCGATGACCATGCAGGAACGCCTCCCCGCAATTGCCAGTTCTTAACAAACATTTTGTGCGAAGACCGACGCCTATGATTACAGATTTTGCGCAGTACTTCTACAGCGATGCGCAGGCGCATTCAGGCCTCTTCTTTTCGCAAGCCTCGCTTAAACCGGTGTGGAACGTAACTACTCGTTAACCGAGAAAGAGTGCGCAGCTATCATTTTACAGCGAAGTCCGCTGTGAAAACACGAGCGCCAATTTTGGTGGCGTAGTTGACTGAGGCCGCCGCCACTTATTGATTAACCATTATTTCAGGAAGATGAAATATCCAGGATCCAATGCAATATTGCCACGCGCTATTCTTATTTTCACTTTTGTTGTATTTGGTTTTCGCCCACAAAGACCGTCAGCAAAGCTCAGCTCAAACCGCGCCTTATTGTTCTAGAACCTTCGCGATTATTGTAGATCGTTTTGTTAGGATTGCGCGCAAGACGCGACCACTCGAGATTATTCCAGAGCTTGCGCGATGACCAGTGATAAGGCTAGAATGTTCGACACGTGATGCATAAAAGCCGGCGCACTCCAACGATGTTCAGTTGATCGACGGCCGACGCTCCCTTCACCGCTATCAGTGCCAGCGTGTATTGCTGTAATCTTACTTTCCGTTTACCGGCCACAAGTTCGGCCTAATAAACAGTTTCATCTTGGACACGTCGCCCGCTGCCTTCGTCGACGTCACACCCACGTGACATCTGGTGGACGTGCTGCTTCGTTCATGTACCGGGCGCCCCCGTCAAGTCGTGAACCCAGCCCCAGTCGTGAAGGAGACGTCGACGCCAGCCTCGATCAGCGAGCTAGCCGCAGGCAACGAGGGCTAGATCCAGAGTTCGGGCCCCTACCGGATAAGACTCGAAAGACCAAGGCCACGACTACTTCTGCGGCAACTATGACTGCCACGGTACCAACACCCACCACGGTCGTGATGCAGCAGCCAAGGGAGCCACCGACATTCCATGGAGCATCGTTTGAAGACCCGGACACCTGGCTGGAGACGTACGAACGAGTGGCCACCTTCAACCCCTGGGATTCGGAAGAGAAGCTGCGTCGCGTCTACTTCTACCTGGATGACGCGGCAAGGACCCGGTTCGAGAACCGGTAGTCTGGACTTCAAACCTAGGGATCTCTTCCGTGGCGCATTCCTTGAAACATTCCATGAGCGTGGCCCGCAAAGAAAAGGCCGCTTCTTTGCTGGAGACACGGGCACAGCTACCCAATGAAAACGTTCACCATCTTCAAGGAAGAGATGACCCGACTGTTTCGCCAGGCCGACGCTGCCATGACCGGAAGACAAGAAAGTTCCGCTTTCTTATGCGAGGAGTCAAGCAGGAGCTCTTCGCCGGGCTGATGCGGGATCCACCTAAGACCGTCCAGGAATTTCCTGTCGGAGGCGACGACAATTGAAAAGACACTGGAAATGCGCACCGGACAGTACAATCGCCGCTGTATTCAAGACAGCGCATCTGTTCATGCCCTCGACTCCAACGAGTTGCGTGAAATAATTCGAGCCATTGTGCGAGAAGAGCTGCGAAAGCTCGAACCTTCTCCGCAACCTGTAGTGACGTCGATTGCAGACGTTGTACGAGAGGAAAGTTCAGCATTCACTGAGTGTTCCTCAGCCAGCCCCACCGCAGCCACAAGCCACGACCTACGCTGCAGCTGCCCGCCGTCACGTCCCCCCTCCGCGCCCACACCAAGATGCCGCCCCCGCAGCACTTCCGTCGCCAGACGCCGCCGCCACCACCACCGCCACCGATGCCCTACCGTTCCTCCCGGCCGGCCAGCGCGACACACCTAGGAAAACCGACGTTTGGCGCACCCCTCACAACCACCCGCTATGCTACCACTGCGGGGAGGCCGGCCACACGTACCGGCCGCTGCCAGTACCGACAGATGGGGCTACGTGGCTTCGCCGTCAACGCGCCACGTCCGCAGCCGGGTGAATGACCTCGCGACATCACCGACTACATTACCGGAGCACAGTGGCAAGAACGACGACCATCCCGTTCGCCATCGCCCGGCCGCTACATGTCACCGCACCGCCGGCAGTACACTGGCCCAACCCGGGGCCGGTCGCCTAGCCCCTATCCGGAAAACTAAGGGCAGCAACCGATGGAGGTGCGGTTGCTGCAGGGAGGCATTGCCACGCGCTATTCTTATTTTCACTTTTGTTGTATTTGGTTTTCGCCCACAAAGACCGTCAGCAAAGCTCAGCTCAAGCCGCGCCTTATTGTTCTAGAACCTTCGCGATTATTGTAGATCGTTTTGTTAAGATTGCGCGCAAGACGCGACCACTCGAGGTTATTCCAGAGCTTGCGCGATGACCAGTGATAAGGCTAGAATGTTCGACGCGTGATGCATAAAAGCCGGCGCACTCCAACGATGTTCAGTTGATCGACGGCCGACGCTCTGTTCGCCGCTTTCAGTGCCAACGTGTATTGCTGTAATCTTACTTTCCGTTTACCAGCCACAAGTTCGGCCTAATAAACAGTTTCATCTTGGACACGTCGCCCGCTGCCTTCGTCGACGTCGCACCCACGTGACAATACGAAGCTCGCATACAGAGCGCAGAGAGGCCCGCCGGTGCTTGGAATTCAGTCGCAAAATGACCCTATGCCAGCTTCATTTCGGGTGAGGAATCACGTTAGTAGATGCATTATTGCATGCAAAAAGAGCAAAATATTAACCAAACGTCACACAGTACGAATTGCGATGAGCCAGTCGTTTTAACCTGCCAACCTATTACAGAGGGCACGCTTTAATCCTTCATCTTCATCAGCCACAGCATCATCATAGTGCACGTAATGCCTTGCAGATGTGTAGCCGGTACCTCGCTTCCCCACAGAATGCCAAATAATGGCATAACGGGTGCTTGCCTGCTTCGAAAAGCTTGATTATATATGGTGCTGTTGTCACCTTACAAGTATACTTGTAGTAGTGCTCCCAAGAGAGTTACCCAACCAGCCGCTCTTCGAGCTTTCGTTGTGATTGTGCGGCATGATCCGCGCAGGGCTACCTGGCGTTTTTGATCTAAAGTATGACACGATTTTAGATGGCACACAGTTTGTCATTCAGACGATCGCCTAATCCCTCTGGACGCCTAATCCGATGGGCGCTTATTTTGCAGCGCTCTGACAGAAAGTGACGGAGACATTGAGATATGTCCCGACCTGCATGACTATTGCATCGCAGGTATGAAAGGTGGAAGAGGAATAATGATTGAGAAGGAAAAAAAGCGGAGAAAGAGAGAAAACGAAAAAAAAAGACATGACGAAAGAGAAAATTATGGAAACAAGATAAAGAAATGGGGGCGAGATAAAACGAAAAAAGAAATTGCGGAGCACAATGGAGATGTAGGGAGAAAGGGTGCATATATCCTGAACGGCGAAACCACAGCGAGGCGCGGGCTGGTGCGAGATTTATTTTAGAACAGTCGTAACACATCCTCGTGCGTTGTTCTTGATTAACACTGCTTTATCTTCAGTTCTTGAGGCTTGGGTTGATACCTCCTTCAGCCTGGATGTCATCTATCACTTTTTTACGTAACAATTAGTTCTTGATTGTCAGCTGGCTTTCCCTGAATGGGTGTGTATATTCCTTGACGCTGTGATGGGCTTTGCTCGGGGTGCTGCCATTCGACACTCATTGCTGGGGGTTGTTATCAATTTTACCATTTGGAAGGCGGGTTCACACCCAGATATCCAATGACTGCCCTGTTAGGTTTTGCCGGAGCAAATTCCTTCCTTATGATGATGTGCTTTGTACCGGATGTCGTACGGACGTACGCAATTGCCTAGCCCGAAACATTGTCACCGTGATTATAACGGGAGGGGCGTCGGGTGACTTACCACAAGGACCATTCTGTGCACGTGGAGAACCTCTCACCATCCTCCCTGTGTCGCCGACCGGCGGCGCGCAAAAAAAAATCTTCCTTCCCACTTGACAACAAGGTAGCTCATTTCCGACAAAAAAAAGCTAACGATGTACCCGTGTCAGTATCGCGACATAATCGGTACTTCGCAAAATTATTTGCTTACTTAGATACAAATAGAATTTTCAAATGTACCGCGATACCGATGCTCATGGAAATGTATCTCAGTTTCAGTTTTAGTTTTTTTTTTCAACATGAAAGATACAGCGTGCGCTGATGTTGTGGGCAGTGGACAAAAAGCCTCTAAAACGGGCTTAAGAGCGTCCACTGACCATAGTATTTGACAGACAGCAGTACAATAAAGGCTAAGCACAAGAAACATAACGCAGTATAGCAGTGCGAGAAGTAATACGAAAAATAACAATGTACAAAAAGAAATTCAGTATTCCAAATTAAGATAAAACAACGTTTTGACAAAAGTGAAAAATGTAGTCATCATACAGGAAGTGTTGACTGAAGTCAATAATCTAAAGAAATGATACAAGCTAACCTTTATGCGCAAACTTCTGCAGCTAAAACAATACCTCGGGAAAAAAAGAACGAACAAAAAAAATTTGGCAGATCCCACGTACCTTGGGAATCAATTTGATGCGAAGCATGCGGAGGAAAGGTGACTTGTGTTCTTATTTTTCTATTGAGCGAAACGTTAAAAATAACGCTAGAAATATGTACAAATGTTGTACGCTCACAGATATGTTGAATAGTAGCATATGTTTTATATAACCAGTTGTTCACAGTGGCGTAACGGTGCCAAGAGCAACATGGGCATTAGAAACACCAGAAGCGGTAAGCTAGTATGTAGCGCTTGTACTCGCGAAGATGGTAGCCGTGGAAATAAATAAATAAACTTCAGTGGATGCTGCTTAACTACAATTGACGTTAACACAACGTGACGGCTGTATAACAGGAGTACAAATGTAATGTTTATACTATTGGATAGCCAGCACTGCAACCACAATTGACGTTTCACGAACGTTAGCGCCCATTTGAAAAGCAACTGCTAGACCTGGCGTGGCTCTATGGTACAATACTTGATTGCCACGCAGAATGCTGGTGTTCGATTCCTGCTGGGACCCTGAAATTTATTCTTTGCACTCGTCGGGTCTACGCTGCCGACGTCAGCTTTTTCTTAACGCCCTCGCTTTAAAATTACCACTGTCTGCTCTGAATGAAGGAAAGAATAAGTTTAAGGGCTCTTTTGCATTGTTAAACACAGTATTAATGATGAACTAGCAGACAATGATGAAGTAGCAGACAATTTTGCCTATTGGTGTCACGTGCTACGTGACGCCAACAGGCGAAGAGAGTGTTCCACGCTCGCCGCAATGGCAACAGGCGGCGCTGACTGACGCTCCCACGTTTAAATGCACATATATACCCTATAAAGTTGACGGAGAGATGGCCGCCACCGTAGCTCAGTGGTAGAGCATCGGACGCGTTATTTGAAGGTTGCAGGTTCGGTCCCTGCCGGTGGCAAGTTATCTTTTCGTCCACTTTTAAATGCGAAGCATTTCTTAGCGAACTTCGGCGACTTTGAGCGTATCTATCTATCTATCTATCTATCTATCTATCTATCTATCTATCTATCTATCTATCTATCTAGCTATCTAGCCGCCTACGACTTTGTGCTCTCCTGGCCGTATCGTTAATGTGATTTATACCAAATTTGGTATGGCATAACATGACTGTATGAAGAACATAAATGGCTGGTCAAATCATTAAAATTATGACTAACTTGTCATGAAAAGTATGATTTACATGCCACGCTCATGGCGCGCTCGCGGCCGTTTCGTTAGCTTGACACACCAAATTTGGGATTGAGTGACATGACTGTATGACGAACATAAATGACAAGTGGTAATATGGAAATCATGACTTCATGAGCGACATGACTTGCATTCCACGCTCATGGCGCGCTCGCGGCCGTTTCGTAAGCTTGATATACACCAAATTTGGTATTGAGTGACATGACTGTATGACGAACATAAATGACAAGTTGGTAATATGGAAATCATGACTTGTCATGTGCGGCATGACTTGCATGCCACGCTCATGGCGTGCTCGCGGCCGTTTCGTTAGCTTGATATACAGCAAATTTGGTATTGAGTGACATGACTGTATAACGAACATAAGTGGCAGGTGGTAACATGAAAATCTTGGCATGCATGTCATCTACAATGCCATCTACATGCCACGCTCATGGTGCGCTTGCGTCCAGTTCGCTAGCTTGACATACACCAAAATTGGTTAATCGCGACGTGACTGTATGAAGAACACAAATGACAGGTCGTAACATGTAAAACATGACATGCAAATTATGTAAAGCATGATTTGCTCCTTCTTGGCTGCTTCGCATTACATCGATTCCCACAGTGCGTGGGATCTGCCGGCTTTTTCTTTCTTCACATTTACAATACAACTACTTCTAATAACATCTCCTATACTTTCCTTGGCATCATTGTCTGCTAGTCCTCATTAACACTGTCTCTTCTCGCTATTCCTGGGTAGATATAAACTGCCAAAGAGCTGTGGCACATACCCGCACACAGGTGGCACATACCCGCCCGTGGTGTACGGATATGTACCACACGTGTCTGGCGGAAAGCGTTTGACGACGTGTGCGACGGGATCATGACCAGCGAGTCATATTCGTCAAACTATCTTACCCTCCCATACCAATTATGGTTTACCCCAAGTTAAGTGGGTGATCACGAGAGCACCCAGACGTAGGCGGCTAGATAAATAGATACGTAGACAGGCGCGCTAAAAGTATCTGCAGTACGCAAAGAAATTATGCGCATTTAAAGAAGAAAAGACATGAAGCGTGATACCTGAAGGAGATATGATGCGCACGACGCGATCAGCCATGACGCGATCCTCACCAACCTCGAAGGCACCGGCTGCGGCTCTAGGACCTACACATATGTCAGGAAACTTTCTGACGGACCGTACAGCAACTGTGGGCATCCGCAACATCCGCAGCAAAAGCTTCCAACTACCGGAAAGAGGCACGCCGCAGGGATCGGTCATCTCACCGCTACTGTTCAACGTGGCCATGATCAATCTGCCTAAGGTTCTCGATAAAATACCAGATGTGCGGCACGCGATCTACGCCGATGAAATCACACTCTGGACCAAGGCCTTCGAACATCGGAAGACAAGAGAGCTGCTTACAAGATGCCGTAAATACCATCGAAAGGTATCTCCGAAAGTGCGGCCTCCACTAAGCCCCTGAGAAGTCTGAGCACCTTGTCCTCAAAGCAAGAACGAGAGGCAGGCCTCCCATATACGAAGAGCCCGACCCTTGCGTCACCCTCAATGGGACAATAATTCCAAAAGTCGATACGCTACGGGTGCTTGGACTTCACATACACAAGGATGGATCCGGAGCGGCCTACCCTACCGAGACTCCAACGAAATCTCTCGCAACTCACGCACCTCGTCAAGAGGATCGCAAACCAAACGCAACGGGCTCAAGGAACATGACACCCTCCGAATAATGCAAGCTCTGCTCACCAGCCGCATCACGTACGGCACGCCGTACCTCACTTTGAAAACCGCGGAAGTGGAAAAACTTAATGTTATGATAAGAAAGGCAACCAAAGCCGCCCTGGGACTACCACACATGGCTTCTACTTCACGTCTCTTAAAGATGGGCGTCCACAACACGTGGCAAGAGCTCTCCGAAGCTCACAGGAACAGCCAGCTGGAACGACTCAAGCTCACGCCCACCGGGAGGTCGGTACTCCGGTACCTGAACTACAGCGAGACGTACATTGCCGATGCAGACCAGAAAAAGCGCATCCCGGTGGACGTTAGAGAGTCCCTGTCCATCGCGCCTATTCCACGGAACATCCATGCGACATTCCACAAAAGTAGACGAAAGGCTAGAGCTGACGCTATTCAAAGAAAGTTCAAGCAAGACCCGGACGCCCGCTACGCCGACGCGGCCAAGCATCCGCGTAGAAACGCGTACGCTATCAGCGTCGCAGACTCTCGAGGTCGAGAGTTACCCCCCGTATCCATAAACGCTCCTTGACTTGAACTGGACTTGCCACCGCCTCAAGGCAGCGCGTTTGAAACGCGTTTGTGCTGCCTTGGCACTGCTAAAAACAACGCGTTCGAAACGCGTTTGTGCTGCATTGAAGGCAGCTTCAAGTCAAGTTCAAGTCAAGGAGCGTTTCTGAATACGGGGGTTAGCGTCGGCCACGGTCAAGGCACGCAACCCAGAAGCAGCGGAAGAAGCGGCAATTGCTCTCGCCACCACCACATGTACAGACGCCGCGGTAATTTTCTTCACAGACTCGCAAGCCGCTTGCAGGAATTATGCGAAGGGCCGCGTCTCAGCCGATGCTCTTAACATCATGAAACGGCGAAGCACTCCACTCCCATATACCTGCGTAATATGGGTTCCGGGACACGAGGGCCTACATGGAAATGAAGCCGCCCATGCCGCTGCCCGCGAGCACGTTAGCCGGGCTGCCCTCGACCCACAGGATACCCGACCCGTGGCTGAAGAGATGGAGGCTGTGCCAAACACCCATTCGTCGCTACTTCAACACTATAGACTGGAGCGACGGGTCTACCCTCCACCCCATCCAAAATTGACTAAAGAAAAAAGCGTGATCATCAGACGCTTGCAAAGCAACACACACATACACGGAATATTAATGCACCGCCTCTACCCAACGAAACATGGCTACCTGTGCCCGCTCTGCAGCGTACCAGACACCCTCGCACACTTGCTCCTGGAATGCCAGTGCCATGCAAACCGCGACATTCAACCGGAACGAGACGTGAGGGAAGCACCACAAATGAACGACGACCACCTAATCGAAACGTGGGAGGCCAAGCTCGTCCTCGAGGACCTGGAAGACCAGCGACAACTAGTCGCCAGGGCCAAGAGGGCAGTCGAAGCCAGAGGGTTCCTGGACTAGGGAACCCTCCCACCTTAGGGTGATACCGGGCATCGCTCGGAACACTGTTTCGAAATAAACGTTTATTTCTCTCTCTCTCCATTTGTGGAATATAATTTCATTTGTCTCTTAGGAGAGTATTTAGGCGTTTTTTAAA
>JALIZH010009761.1:0-24561 GCA_030522465.1 Rhipicephalus appendiculatus | reverse complement strand
GGGGTCGCGCCTCATTGTGGCCTGTCAGCCTACGCATTGCTCACGAGGAGCCTGTCGTTCGGTGGACGCAGTGTCCCAAGAAGTGGGAGCGGCTTAAGCAGAACGAGCGAGAAATAGGATTGCCACCTTACCCCGAGAAAAAAAAAAGAAAGGCTCTTCAGGGGAGGGGGGGGGGGGTATTTTTACGAGTGGCTGAACTTATGCTGAAAAAAAAAGGGGGGGGGGGGGGGCATGTTCAGTCCTTTCTGACACCCAGTGTCAGGTATTGTGATATTGTTTGCCTAGTCAGAAGCAGTGGCGTAAATCCAGAAATATCAGGGGGGGGACACAGCTTGTCATCGCGGCCATTTTGTTGATATAAATGTTTTTTTTTTTTGTTTACTGATATAAAAATTAAAATTCTACCTTGAAATCCAATTGAAAAACGAGCATGGGTTCCCAAATCGCGTAATTGCATTGTTCTATTGGGTCTTCTCAGGTCCTGACCCCCCCCCCTCCCCCCCCCCCCCCATGATTTACGCCACTGGTCAGAAGTCAACATCATGTACATGTACAAAAAAAGCAGAGCTAACCAACTGATCTGTTGGCGTAAAAATTAATGCTCTCTACAAATATGCCGTCAATTTGGGACGTAAAGCCCCAGCAATTATTATTTCGTCCACGGTCCAGGAGCCAGCTTTCGTTCTCAGGTTGAGATCTCCAGTCTTTCGGAACAGGCATTAACGTGATTTTCGCTGGTTAGAACGCGCATGATTTACGCTCGTGATGCAAGCGCGTAACCTCTGATGATATTTCGATCTAATTAAGGGATCGGTATAACTTGGAGGGATCAATTACATCGTGTTCTTATGAACACAATATAGATATTGGATGAAAATTGCACGAGAGTTTTTGTGACTGACCAAAAATATTTCAGTATCTTCGAAGTTGCTGAATTTCACGCTTATAAAATGCGAAAAAAAAAACGCCACACAATGGGCAAAAAACCGGCCAATGGTGACCGGTTTTCTGTGAGGACCGGTAACCGGCCCACTGCCTAAAAAACCGGCTGGGCCGGTCTAAAGACAGGCAGGTGGCAACCGTAGCGAAAAAGGATTCCCGTACCTTCTCTCCATAACCTTTCTGTTCCGCACATTTACCCGAGTTTCTCCCTGAAACGAAACAGAGGGAAAGGGAACACACATGAGAAGAGCACGTGATCGCATCCGACAGGTGTCGCCACACTCGGCCTCCCCCGAGAAGTACACCAGAAGCGACACGCTTTGCCCAAAGCCTGCAGTCGCTAATCTATCGTTCGTCGCACAAGTCAACCGTACGTGCAGACACCATGCAGACCAGGTCCCGCACCAGGCGTGAACGCGGCGAGTCTCCCTACGCGGTCTGTCAATAGACGCCTTTCGCGAGTGTGTCCCGTGTTGCGATGATGATTTGTCAGCCACTAATGCCGCGCACGTGTCTTCTCAACGCAGCCTGTCCGGATGTCCGCGGAGCAACAAGCCCAAGAAGGCCGCCGCCGGACGGGAGGACAAGCCCGACGCCGAGCCGCTGCGGTAAGTGCCCGTCAGTTCCTTATGTCTTCAGTAATACGGATAAGCGGGCTAGTTGGTTTAGCTGCATACTGTAACTTTAGCGCAAACACACGAGGACACACAAGAAAAGAACACACGGACCAGCTGCGCTGGTCCGTGTGTTCCTTTCTTGTGTGTCCTCGTGTGTTTGCGCTAAAGTTACAGTATCCTTATATCTTGTTTTAGTTCGCTTTGATCTCTCCCAAGTCCCGTATCCGCGCAGACTTCGCTAAAGTAGAGCCAAAGTATGAGCCACGTACGTCTGATCCCGCCTCGGTGGTTTACTGGTTATGGTGTTCCGACTGCTGACCAGAAGGTCTCGCGTTCGAATCCCGACCATGGCGGCCGCATTTAGATGGGGAGGCGAAATGCTGGAGTCCCGTGTATAGGCCGGCGAACTCACTCAGACAAAACTCGAGCCGAGAGTATTGACGCCATGGTCGAAAAAGCTAATACTACGCCAGCGGACTCATGAGTCGACTCACTCAGACTCAGATTGAGCTGTGATTCCGGGTGAGTAACGCTTTGGTGAGCTTGAGTCCGGTTGAAGAACATTTTCGTGAATGTGTGTCCGAGTGAGTCCGGCTCAGAAAACCGTTGGTGAGTCCGAGTGAGCTTTAAGCGCAAAATATATTTCATGAGTGAGTCTGAGTGAGCTCCACAAGTTTTGCCGACCTATGGTCCCGTGTACTTAGATTTAAGAGCACGTTAAAGAACCCCAGGGTATCGAAATTTCCTCAGACCTCCACTACGGCGTCCACCATACTCATATCATGGATTTGGGACGTTAAACCCCGACAGTTATTACTAGGAGCCATGCCTGACTGGAAATGGATGAGATAGGCAACGTGGGCTTGCAGGCCAGACTTGTTACCGCACCATAGTAGTGGAGCTAGATCATATTTAGGGACCAAGATACGTGCGCGAGGGAAACTTCTGCTGCTAGAAAACATCATTACGAGCCACATTCGCGCATTAACGTTACTACAGCGGCTAGAACGTTATGTATTGTTACCGCTTACGAAAAACATCTATTAAACAATTTAGCGCTAGGCTGACGAGGGCATAAAAGGGATGATCACTGGTCAAGCACATATTGCAAAAGATTTTGTCTCCGTCAGTTTCGCGGTAAATTGCTCATCATGATTGGGTTTCAGCGAGCTAGTTATCTGTTTTGAAGAAAACCTTGTTCTTTTTGTTGCCGTTAGTGCTGCAGGTAAACTGCTCAATGTTCAACGAATATTCGACGGGGAAGTAGCTCCGCGTACGCCATTTGCGCGTGTAATTACACGCATATTCTTTTTCTTTCTTTTTTTTTTCTGATTCACCTGTCAGCCTTGTGTAAGAACGGAGACATCGAATTGGTACACTTCCTTGACGACCTCCTCGAATATTATTTGCGCCTGTCCTAGCTCATCTTTTCCGTGTCCCTGTCGTGTTTATTTGTGCACACCAGTTTTACCTTTCAAGTATGAACCAACTCGCCCAGCTACACATTTTATTGAATATTATTTGCCGCGAGAATCGCAATATATAAACCTAGGTACCCACTGTCGTTCGAACCATAGTGGACGACTTCCGAAAATAGAAAAGAAAAATGTTTACCGAACATGTGCGAGCAAAACTATTTTCCAGCCAGATAACGCCAGCCACAGGCTACCGGAAAGAATTCAGGGGGGAGGGGGGGTCTATTCTTCTTCCCTTGTGAATGCGCCATTGTTCCACACCGGTACCAGCCTTTCCTTTCTACCGTTTCACTTTTCTTGCTTCAAGGCAGAGCTCACCAGTGACAGATTTCACGGTCCCCGTCCTTTATGCGTGGAGCAAATGAGTCATGGCTTTCTCGCAGAAAGATTTGAAAAGCCCTTGTGCTGCCTAAGCGAACAAACCGTAGACCAGCGGAACGAATTGTTCCTTTGAACAACCATCCATCTTTGCTTATTCTTATTTTTACGTTGCACCCTTCCTGGCTGTATAGAAGACAGAATTTACACGTGTCAGGTTCAGTGGTCCTCATGTGCAGAATGTGGAGAGAATTAGTCATGACCTCCCCACAGTAACATTTAGTGCCGGGGACCCCTGCCGCCCGCGTACGCACGTTCTTGCGTTCCTTTGTATTCTCCACAGGTGCGGCGGTGAATACAAAGGGACGCGAAAGCGTGTGCACTCAGGCAGCTTGGGGTACCCAGCACTAAAACTCTCTATTGAAACGCGTTTGTGTAGCCTAAACAGATGTCATTAACTGTTGACCAGCGGAACGAATTGTTCCTATTGAAGAATCATCCATTCCTCCCTGTCTTTTCTTTCGCTTCCCCCCTTCCTGGCTGTACAAGACCGAACTTACGGTGTCAGGTTCCACGGGGTCATCATGTGTAGAGTGTGGGGAGAATAAGTGATGACTTCCCCGAAAGGCCTTTGCGATGTTCGTGCACCGTCGCTGTAGGTAGCCTTATCTATCCTCAAACCAGTTGTCAATACGAGAGGTACCGGTTTTGAAATCCATGTTGTCATTTCCAAGTCACGGATTTGAAAAGTGTTGTACATATACGTATTTTGAACCTTTTGGTGCACAAAAAAAATGATATCGACGCTTGTGAGTCCCTCAATTTCACTGAAATTAAATGCGACTTTCTGCCGTAGACTCATTAAGTAAATGAGCCCGGCTAGATGCTCAGAACTGTGACGTCACTGTGAGTTGGTGCAGGAACTTCAACGTGGCGTAGCCACGCGTCATCCGGGACAGGTGGTAGCTGCCACTTATGCCCTTAACGTTGAAGGAGATTTTTTTTAGTGCCCTCATTTAAATTGCCCTTTCCTTCTCTTGCTGACATCTCACGTCAAAGGGATTTTAAAATAGGATTCTTGCACATGCGACGCGTAAGGGTGTCTCTCAGTGAAAAAAAATCACCCATTGAAGTATACCAGCAGTGCGATTTTCATTTATGTTACTTTTTTTTTCATAAAACAAAACAATAGACGTAGTTCAATTAAGCATTGGCTGCTTTCCATGGTGCAATCTGCAGCGCTCGCGCCCCTAGCGTTACTTCAGAAGAGCACCAAGCCGTGTCCCTGACCGGTCTCACGTGGCATAAATGGCCGCCGCTTTGTCCCACCAAGAAACTTCGAACCTCAGGGTAGAACTCGAAGCTGAAAGAGCTGTTAGGTGCTGCATACTCAGTAAGGAGTTCCGCTGCCATGCACTGTTTCAGCTTTTGCGCAAGCCTATTGCCGTTTACGGCACACCGCTGATGGAGACGTCAACACTAGCAGTGGCCGCGGTTTAGCGCATAAAGACCGCTATTAAAATGACCGGATGTGTACAACACCGTCGGTGACTTAAACGCAATAGTAAACCTGCAATATAGTCAATGTCTTCCCTTGCTCTGAGGGACAGGGTAATGTAGTAACGTTTTTTTTTTTTTGGCGCTGAATGGTCTCAATGAACAACAAAATATCGCTATCATATCACCTCTGCTGCCGTCTTCGGATGTGCTATTCTGGACACCATTCAATACCGCCATATTGCCAAATTCAGTGATGGCGGCACTCTGAACCAATCAGAGAGCTCGTAGAAGTCCTCTGGACCAATCGGAGCCGACAAGATGGCGGATCTGCCAGCATACATGGCGGAAGTCGACAATGTCCACAGTAGCACCACATTATCGCGTGTGCACATGCGATACGTATTCGTACAGGCGGGAAAATATATTTCTCTAAAGAACTGCGAGCGCAGAGGCTCAACCTAGGACATCCAAGAAGCTTTTGTAAATGAACGCGGTTCCTGAACTGTGAATAACGTTTGAGTCGACGTAACGCTCGCTGCCATCTACTTTTCACTTGTGGTGAACTCTAAAGTGCGCAGCTGCGGCAGTGCCGCCGTGTCGCAGAACGACATTCCTTTCCCTCACTCTGCACCGCCAACAAAGTCGCGGAGAGGGAGAGGAAAGGGGAACCGGTCCCCGAGTCCACCGAGTTGAACAATGAAGTTATTTCAATTTTATTGTTCAACTCGGATGGACTCTGGGGACCGGTTCCCCATTCCTTTCCCTCTTCGCGCCTTTGTTGGCGGTGCAGAGGGAGGGAAAGGAATGTCGTTCTGCGACACGCTGGCAGCGGCGCACTATAAGAGTTCACCACACACTAACTAACGCACGCGCGCTGTATGTCGGCTGCCTTGTCGATTACAAGTCCTGCCTGACGGAAGTTTGTTTCTTGCTCTTGGGTCCTAGGTTGAGCATGTGCGTACAGTCACCCACGCTCGATTACCACTCTCCTCCGACCGGCGACAGCTTTTGTTGGAAGGCAGACCGATCCCAAGGCAAAAGGTACAGCACATCGTTTCTGCACTCTAACAATTTCACTGATTCTGGACTTGTGCAGCGCATACGTGCCTAACGCCCTTCTACGTCTTGAGCGAGGAAAAAAAAAGCAGGGGCAAGTGAAAAAAACTTAGTCATATAGATTGAAAAAAAAAAAACTATGTGAAGTAGCGTAACCTCACAATCTTAAGCTTAATTAAAGGGAGAAAATACTCATGTAAAATAGATCCTGATCACGGGACATACACGCTGAGAACATAGGAATAACAGATCGTTGGGCGCAAGCGACGGTTATGAAGGCTTCACCAAAACAAGCCTTGTGAGAAGCTTGTGTGAAGAAATAGAAAAGCTAGACGCAATAGACTGTAAAAGGTGGAGTAATAAGCGATTATAAAGAACAGGACAGGTAACCATTGGTCGCCATTCTATTTTCAATGGTATGCTAATCAATAGCATGATCATTAAACAATGATTTGTAAGTTCGAGCAACCCCGAAGGCCTATTCCTCATCGTGTAAGCGAGAAAATTGACCCCGAAGGGGACGTGACACGGCGTCAAAAGACGTTGGTTTGCCGAGGGTGGCTCTTGGCAAACCAACGTCCCGCTAGGTATATGACGTCGTGATCCTTCCTTGCGTTTGCTTCCTTTCTTCCATGAACTTCGTGTAAAGAGCTTTGACGTAGCGGAGAAAATGGCGACGATGGCAGTGTATCTTGTGTTGTGGTCACTTGACCATCAAGCATTAGGGATTTTGCGTCAGACCATTATTCTCTTCATGATGAGACGAGAGTGAGAAATGTTCACGAAGATTACAGTGAAGTCTTCAGGTACGCATTTTCACACCGGCGTTGATTATGCAAGAACAGCTTTCATTGCTAGCCGCTATATAGTGCGGTCGATATTCATGCTTACGTGTACTGTACTACAACTCTGTGATCGAATAGTAGCTGTTCTCCAAGGTTGGCAGACGCTAAATCTCAAAAAAGCGTAGTCAGCTAATTTTCTTGAATTAGTTTTTCAGTAGGAATCTTTAGTTAATCATCCGACTTATTGATCTACCCCTCGGAACTTGCCAAAGGCGTTCACTTTCCTGGTGGAACTACTTTTCTGGCAGTATAATAAAGAGTAATAACTCTTTTTGTTTTTGTTGTTAATCAACCACGCTTAATCTAAATTTATATCAATTTGTCGGGCCCTTCGCATCATATCTGTGATGCAACTCCTTGTCTTTTTTATTTCTTTTTGTAAGCAACAGCGACTGCAGCGATGTGCACGACTGAGTGGATGACATCTATTTTTTCATTTCGCAAATTTTATTAGACACATTATTACAAAACGATATGCACATCTACAGTTGGGAAACAAATATATTTGAGCCTCCCCTGCTTATAACCTATAGGTGGCTTACATGTGACGCCATGGATGCTGCTACATAGCGTACTGGTTCTCCAACATGGCGGTTTCGATGACGTAAAGCAGCATAATCGCACTGCGGTTAACCTGGTCCAGTATCATAACGATGCGGCCATGGTCGTCGGCAGGATTTTCTCTTGGGGGGTGCAAACGAGTGTTGAATAGTGGATGGGTAAGGGGGGAGAGTACTAGTCTAGCTTGGGTGAGGGCAAGTGCTAGTGAGGCTTGAGGGGGGCAAGTGCCCCTTTGCGCCCCCCTGCAGACGCCCATGGATGCGGCCACAATGTTATTGGCCTCTGTGCGTCAATAGCAAAAGGATCTACAAGTGATGTAATGATAACATCACCTCAACGTCGCAAACCTTGCGTCCTACCATGCGGTGCACCAATATGGCGGCTTCAGTGACGTCAGTGGAAGCCATCTATTGAGACGTACACCTCCGTGTGCAGCCCCAATTAACGACCGTGTGTGTGAACCGTGTTTCATTTCCTGTCGCTTTGCACGAATAACGCCTTCTTTGTACGCAGTAACGTGACCAACATGCTTAATTCCCGCTTGATCAAATTTTTGCACTGTGTGTCGATCTATGTGTGTAACAACGCACGGCTTTGGAACGCTAACTCCTTGACTAACCGCAGCCATTCTTGCTTTCTCTTTCTTACGCTCCTGTAACCACCCTTGCATACCGCCACGGTATTCCTTTTTCCTAAACTAACCACCCTCACTACCCGCCCTCTCTTGCATCCTTCCCGAACGAATCCTACAGCTGTCCCATCCCGGGCTGCGATGGCTCAGGACACGTGACTGGGAAATTTCAATCTCACCGAAGGTACCGTGTCGCTCTTTGCTTTTCTCAGTATCTGGCATGCACTGTATTGTCATGTGTACGCGTCGCAATGCATATCTTTTGCACGAACTCTCTCGACTAGCTGTGCTACGCCGAACGGTTTGTAGACGCCAACATCTTCGTGAAAACGTCTTGTATGCATTGCAAGGTGATAAGATATCTACCTCAAAGCGATACACTGGCAAGCGTCAGAATTTCCTTCACTGTATGGCCTGACCATACGTACGCGTTGCAGCGCATCAGCTCGTGGCGAGTCTACACGTCACGCGTTGACGCGCTGCAACGCATACGTGTAGTACGCGTTGCAGCGCGTCACACAGTACGCGGTCACGTGGGAGCAGAAGTGTGACGTAGCTGTGACGTTTGGCTCTCTCGCTCGTCTTACTGGGCTTCCGCTCGCGCTGATACATATTGCGTAAGTTTCAATTTCAGTTTGATACCGAACTTTTTTTCCAAATGTCAGTCACGGCGTCATGGGCATGACTTCATGACAAATAGCGAAATTTCGATCCTTCTATCATTTCAAGCAAATAGTGATAATAACGGCCACTCTTATATGCCATGTCAACACTCCTGAAAATCATGTGCCCACAACAAGTGGTATAAATCGCATCATTCGTCACAGTTTGCCACTTTCACAGTTAGCAGTTCCGCAAACAATACTTGACTACGTTACACACAATCAAGTAACTGCAGATATTTTTCGGAAAATCGCGGAGTAGTAGCCACGAGACTGTTTTTGCACAAGTACAGGTCACGACCGTTCGCTTTATGGCGTAACTTGGGAATGGCAGATCGACATAAATGAGCAGTTTGAATATAGCGCTCGCGTGCGACCGAAACCGAAACTTACCCTCTTCGAAACCGCGTGCTCTTATCAACTGCTGCAGTGCTGTTGCCATCGCGACGCTGATGGCGTATTTACGAAGAAAGTTTGTTTTGAAAGCGGGTGTAGTCGCGTTGTCGTCAGTTCTCGCTGCTGTCAGCTTGTTAAAACTGTGTTAATTGATCTGGTTAAACTGGTTAACTAATCGGGCGGTGCGCGGTGGAGTCCGACAAGCTTTTCTTGACCTGCGACATCCTTTTTTTTACGATCGAGCTGCTGTAAGTGAAGAGACCGATCGCTTGCGTCGCGTCGTCTCTTTGCGACGCGGCGTCTACCTTTGCTTCGGTGTTTCTTTTTAATCAACGTATATTGTGTCTACCTTTTACGTATAACATGTCATGTACCTCGTAGCATGCTTCATGCTTACCTCCCTGACATTTGTTGTTTACTTGAACTAACCTAACCTCTCTTCTCCGGTGTAGTTTGATGAGTGTACGAGCACCAGCAGGGAATGAAACGCTCGCGTCGATTGCTGCTTTCTTTGAGCTATGTTTTCGCTGTACTTGTCGTTTTGTTATAGCCACTGTTACAGTCTACTGCTCGTGGATAGTGTCAGCATTCCTTGCTTGCGGTTTCTTTTTTAAGTATTTCTGGTTATTTCTTTAAAATTCGCACTTAGCCCACGGTGTACGAGTATATATCTTGCACCATCACTTAGGCGTAGATGGCTACCGAAGCGGAAATTAACCGCGATGCGTAGGTTCTTGCCTTGAAAAGAGAAAAAAAAAGGGGGGGGGTATAGCGCAGTTTTGATATTGTGACAGTTGGAGTGGAAGTTACCACGTTAGTTTTGCGTCCAATCACTCGTTCATTCTAATATTTAAATATTAGTTTATGTGTTTTGTCTTATGGTATGCTATGTTCTTACTAAGCGAGATGTGCGTTGCCCTCTTTTAGGTTGCCAGTTTCCATGCGACACGTTGTTGCCTCAAACTAGCTATATACTCCTCATGAGTACAGCATCCCATGAACAAAGACTCGCAATTTCTTGTCCCTAATTGCTGCTCACACTGTGAGGGTGTTGTGTCATGTTCGTAATATGTATAACAAGCATCTGTGCGCTCATGTTTTAACTGGAACAGCTCTGCAAGGGAGTTGGTCTCGCAGCTCACTTGTATGTTGAGGCTTCGGGCACTCTAACTGATCTGCTCAAACAATCTGCTTACCTGATTGATGTCTTAACAGTATGCACTTCTGTTACAATAGAAGTGATTTCACGTGGCTGTGACAAATAATCGCAATGGTGTCAACTAATGCAGCAATGGTTTTAAATTAATGGTTAAATAGACTGCAGGACTGATCAGGAAAAGCTTCATAATGTGAAGCATCACCATGCATGCATTCAGACCTCTTCAAAAGTTCCCCCTTTACTATCTGCTGTTTGACTGTGGTACGTTATATTACTTTGCATCAGTAGAGATACAGGGCCTGCCTCTGAGATGGGGCACAATAAAAGGCATTTCTAAAGAAAGAAGATATTCATTAGATCTGTGTCAAATGGTCTGTAGCTCGCTAATAACTCTTAGGAAGATGTATCCGGAAATAAGGTTTATGCATTGGCATATGAATTCTACAAAAAAGCAATTGTTCTTTTGTAATAATGCGACGTACCATTTGCATCGTGCAGCGCTTCTGGATGTCCGCTGGCGAACCGGAGCAAGTTGAGGCATGAAGTTGTTGGTGTCGACGGAAGGCCTATTAAGACAGAAGGTGCTAGGTGAGTGCCCAGACATTGTAAGAGTTCCGAACTCACCTACACGTTGTTATTATGAATGAGGAGATGTTAAACAAAATGCAGAAGGGAAAGCAATTCGGTAAAAATTAATAGCTTTAAAAATGAACTACAGGAGACATGGGCACGAGATTAAATAAAAATATGCCTCTCATATCTATCTTTCGGATATCTCAATTTTCCGTTCATAGTATGTGGAGTGCCAAGAAGTGCAGCAGTGCCTGTGAGAACACTTACATAATGCCTCCTAAACCTACTTGAACATAGAACACTTTTGTAAAAGAATGCTTAATTCACAGAAAGGAATATTTTGCTGAAAGGCTATGCATAGTAGACATTATTGTTAGGTGCTACATGCTACAAGGTCAACAGTCCACATCATAGTTTCATCATAAATAATGCTAGGGAGATGTCTTACCCTTGTAAAGCGTGTTTTTGCCATTAAGTAGGTGTAAAGTTGACCAGTGTACCAGCAATCTAGTTTGCAGCTTTGAGATGCCATTGCCCACAGTAGCTAAGTGTCCGTGGCATTGCATTGATAAACATAAGGTAAAGGGTTGAAGCTCTTACACGGCAACCACACTTTGATGCTTGCAGTAGGCAAAAAATGCTTGCATGCACATTGCGTGCACATTAAAAAGCCCCAGGTGGCCAAATTCAGTTCCTTACCACGGTGTGTCTCATGATGGAATCATGATTTATGTGCATAAAACTCCAGAATATGATATCCTTCTTTTAGCTGATCATGTTATCCCAGGTTCATGAAGGAACGTTTTTATCATTTATATTTCGCTAACAATACATGATTCTCTTGACACATCGGGCAAATGGTAATAGTATCAGATAGTTACCTGACTAGGCCTCTAAACATTGTATTAGCATGGCATTATGCAAAATAATGATTTAAGACACTGTAATTGACATGCTGCACATGAACATATTTAACTTCATAAAATAACGAGTCAATTCTGACCAATTAGTGGAGCTCCGAGAAGTAATGCAACATACAAAAGGTAATCCAAAAAAAAAATTTAAAGTGCAGCAGAAGAGGTAGAGAAGACATTTTATGAAACAGCTGAATGGCTCATCCTAATGAGTGACATTATCAGTAGTATCCCACATGATTAAACATATCATTTCTCGTGTGCGTGTGTTTCAGCTGTCCGACCCCCGGGTGCGACGGGAGCGGGCATGCCAACGGAAGCTTCCTGACCCACCGCAGCCTGTCGGGCTGCCCCCGGGCCACGCAGGCCATGAAGAAGGCCAAGATGGCTGCTGACGACCCCAAGCCTCAGCCAGGTAGGTACTTTGCACTGCCCGTAGTTCACCTGGAACGTGACGTGGTGTCTAACCACACTGCTGACACTGTACTGCACTTGGTGTATCATTCATGTACAGGCGCGCTCAATATGACTTGCAACACGGGTGCGCGTGGCCTCACGGGTTCAAAGCAAAGGCGCATGGCTTCAACTTGTTTTTATTTCAACATCTGAATATTATTTTCTTATTTGGGATCATACCCAAGTGAGAGAAACAACGCGTTTAGTAATGGAAATAAGGGCTAGTGAAAGCCACGCCCAATCTTTGAACTCGTGAGGCCACGCGCTCCCGTGTTGCAAGTCATATTGAGCGAGTGTACAGTCAAACCCACATATATCCAGTACACATACAACGAATGATTGTTCATATAAAACAGTTACAAAATTTCGTTGAATATATTTTGGATTGGCAGAATATAGTATTGAATTATCTATGTATGGAACTTTTTCATGATCTCCTTCGTATTCAATATATTCGAGCTGGACTTGGGTGGATCCAGCCACTCGTTTTAGGGGGGGGGGGGGGTCCTTGCTCTTTTGTTTTTAGTAGTAATTATCATCACAAGAACCCATCACAGCATAAATACTTTTCACTTGTGCTTGCAAGGGTTCTGCTCATTTCCTAATTGATGATAGGAGATGGACGACAGGCACTGAAGGGAGGGGGGTGGGTGGCTGACACAGGGTTTGGGGGGTGGGGGGGGGGGGTGATCGCTCCTACCGCCCCCCCCCCCCCCTCCGGATCTGCTACTGGGTGGACTGTTTACCCTTAGAAGTATTTTAAAAATATAGCTTTCTTTGCAAACCTTTCTGTACTTTGCTTGTCATGGGTTCGGGGAGTTCTTATATGTTACAGCAAACAGCTGAGATAACATGAAAACTGAGCAATCACTTGGCTTATTAATAGCCATGTGTTTTACCCCTGCAGATGTTTCAGTGATTGGCTCTGTTTGTTACAGAATGATGCATGGAATTGACAAATAGTATCAATATGCCCTCATTATATGCATTCAAGGGGGGCACAATATTTTTTTGTAAGGCAGTAGTTTCTGTTTTCTGAGCTTTTCACAGATGTTGCCTCTAGCGGAACCCTGCATATGGAGCTGCTACTCCAGAAAATAATTACAGTAGACCCTTGTTAAACGGAACCTGAAGGGACCAGAAAGATATGTTCCATTTAACAGAAGTTCCATTTATTGAGAGATGAACAGGGGTGAAGAATTCAAGTATACAACCAATCCGTTTAGAGGCAGTTCCATATAAATGGGCCATGACAGCGAACTTCCAATCATAAGCTGTGTTACGTGGGTTAATCCTTGTGTATTCACAAATAAGCTGGCGTTTGGTTGAGCACTTAGTTTATAATTGAATTTTTGTGATAAGCACGCAAGCCGCCTTAGAGCCGGGCAACACCGGTGCACTTGCAAGCCGTGACGTAACAGGCAGCTTGATGTGCAAGCTTCTGCATTCCGGAGAATGATATTGTTCCGTGGTCAGCTGCTGTGAAATCAAGATATTTTAGCTTTCTATAGCTTGGCACTGAAATTGAACCATTTGCAGCAGCTGAAACTTTGGTAGAAGACAGTAGCACCGCTCCTTGCTGCACATGATGTGACACACACCGTGGCAAAATAGCAGCCACCGGCGGTGGGAGGAGTTTATAGCCAGCGACTTCTATGGCTTGTTTTGCACTTAAGAGGGCTCACCGGCTCCAAAGCAACGCAGATTTGAACTTTTTGTGTCCATAGATGGCGGCACTTACACACCACCAAAAGGAGGGAAGTTAGAGTACACTCTAGGCGTGTAAATCTCACCAGGACATGAAGGTTTCAGTCATTCCGCGTGCGAAAAGTAGTGCTGCTTGAACCTTGCCCGCGAATACCTCAAAACACGGTGAACGCTTTGTCAAAGCCGTTCCTAGGTTTCGGCCAGCTAAGCCGTAGCAAATGTGGTGGAGGGGCTTCAGCTTTGTCCTCCCCGTACCGTGGGGTGTAAGCCATTCCCTCCAACTTCGTTTCGCGGCACCGCTCCCGCAGTAACCCAAACAATGGGTAATGACCTGTCTTCAGGCGCACCGAGGTGACAGTTTGAATAAACTTTCCACTGTGCATAGAAGTTTCTCCCCGCCACCGATCACAGTGCATCTTTCTCGCTTCGTTCTTTCACTTCGTAGAACACTGCACGAGAGTAGGCTTACCCGAAAGCCCCAGCGTACACGGCAGTGAAAAGCGGGCACAGCAACATCGGAGTAAGGCGTAATATGTGCGTTTTCATTAAACATCCTCAATGACATGTCATTGAATAGTATTTATTTACAGCGTACTAGAATTATTATTTTAGGGGCGAAGCTCCTTAGGGGCTGGCCTTGTCCGGCGATGTACCAGCGTTCACACTCGTATCACAACACCTGCTACACAGCTGTGAAAAAATCACCTGCGCCGTCCGCCTGTCCGTCCGTCCGTGCGTCATTTATACTAGTCGCCGACTTCAACGTAGACATTATGGACCTTAGGACCTAGCTTCACCCACTCGTCATCATTCACTTCGTAGAGATGCGTTTTTTTTTTTTCTTTTTTTTTTACACAGAACCATCACACCACCCAGTAGACTATGCCGTAAAAAGCAACCTTATAAAAAAAAAAATGTTTTTTTTTTCTAGCACTGCTTACGTTATTTTATCTCTGAAACACTTTCATCAGCTTTTTTTGCATCTACTCATTTAGGTGAATAGATAAAATTGCCACTTTGAGAACATGAGATTTCAAACAAAATTGAAAGATCCGCGAGGCTTGTGCGTTTCTCCTTGTTTCATAATTGAAGAAAATAAATTGATTTAAGCTCGGCGTGTACGAAAACCTAATGTTGTTCGGTGGCACAAAAACGATATATATATATATATATATATATATATATATATATATATATATATATATATATATATATATATATATATATATATATATAGCACCATCACCCCGAGTTGCCACATTGTGAAGGGCACGTGTCGAGTCATACACTTGACAGTTGCCCCTCAACATCAAAAAATTGTTTATTTCCAAAGACCAAAGCTTGTTCTGATCTACGCATGCGTATTTGGCGCCTTGAAGAACCAGTTCGCGGGAGCCGATCGCGCTATTACATCCTAAAATCCAGATCCTATGCAGGTTCTAAACAGCCGGGATGTCGCGCGTCTGCGTATTCCTGACCGACAGAACTGAGTGAAAGTACACGAGTCCCTTGGCTAGTCTGCTGCAGAAGCCGCCGCTGTACCCCGCAGCAGCAGTAAATTCCTGTGAGCACTGAATAGGACGATTAGCTATGGGCAAGGACTAGCTAAGGACAGGGGAAACGCGGCTTTGTGGTTCGGTCGCACACCTGCATCAGCCTCCAATTCCACTTCATTGTCGCGGGGAACACGCTCGGGAGCAGAAGAGGCAGCACCCCCCTCCCCCCACAAAAAAAAAAAAAAAAACGAAACAAAGAAAAAAAATATCCGAGCTTGTTCAAGCTCACTCAGCAAGTCCCTTACTTTTCTCCGCTGCACAGGAATACAGCCATTTGAGAGGTTGGTGGTAGAGTGTAGGATCGCGGAATATAGGTGATACCAGGGGGAGCCACGTCGCGCCTCTTAACCCTTTCAGTCCCTGTGATTCCAATTGGAATCATAAATTATGTAGGTCAGTCAGCAAGCATCTGGTAAAGATAAAGCTTTGTTCTTCCTCAAGAGCCCGTATTTAGCATCTGCCCTACATGTGGTGTCAACATGGTACATATAATAAAGGCAGGTCACGTCTGAGCGAAGAAATTACAGAAGCGGTCGTGCTGCTCGTGCATTTCGCTGAGGCAGCGTCTTCTTTCACCGTGCAGAGATAGGGGCATTAATTTTAGTTCTGTGTCGGAAATTTGAATTTTGGCTATTGGACAATATGCTATCCTATGTAAATAATATTTTATGTAGTAAATGAAGCAAAAATTATGGAATGATTATTAAATAATAATTATTTGTTAAATTAATTGACATGTTAATTACTCTTCTCTGAAAAGTGTGAGCGAATAGTTTTTCAGTTTTTTAGGACTACCACGATCATGCTCATCTCAAAATGTAAGAGCTAGTTGCTTACATTGAAAATATTTAATTCGGGACTGAAAGGGTTAAATTTGGCGCGAATTTTAAATTCACACTGAAAGTACATACAACACTTTCAAAGCCAGTAAAATGGAAACCAGAGGCTTGACATGCACGACAATTATACCGTAACAATAAGGGAAAAAAAACGGAGGAAATGTTGCGGACGAAATTTACATAACTAAGCTACTTTCTTCAGAAGACAACAAGAAAGAGCGAGATGTTCAAAAATACAATTTTTCTGGATATTTGCCTCTGGTTTGTAAAAAAATGAAAGCTCGAGGAAAATATCTGTTTGCAACATTTCCTCCATATACTAAAAAAAGAATGCAGTGCCGAAAACCCCGTGTAAATCTGACCAAATTTGGGCACGCTAGGGCTCCTCAAAATGCGCATGTATTCTCTATGGGAGCTCGCGCTGGTGAACCCTCTTAAGTATTCTTTTACAGTCCACTTTTAATATATGTAGTATATATATGCATTATAGACCACCTACTTCTATTTTTCACTGAAAACCTCCAATGGTTGGGTGACCATGTAATAGCCCCTTTAAGCAGCAATTCCATTTAAGAGATTTCAGTTTACTGAAAGTCTACTGTACAAACAATTTGTTATAGAGGGTTTACAATATGTTGCCACAAACAGGAAGATTGCTGGAAAGTACTAGAGGGCAACTTCAGCATTGTCATGGACTTATGCTGTCATGGAATTATGCACTAACTACGTTATGCAACATTACATTGCTCGATATTTCACTGCACAAGGAACAAGGATGATATTCAAATACGCACATAGTGCGGAAATGTTGTCCTCGTTCCTTGCACTGCGAAATATTGAATTACACTGCACCAACACTCAGCCTTAGTGAATTACATTGCTCATGTACAGATATAGGTTCCATCACTTGAATCCACCCAAGAGGCTATGATGAAAATATAATCCCTGCAAAATTGGTTTCCTTTCTTCTGATCCTGATCGTACAGGGTCAACCACATTTTATAAAAACACTTCACTGCTATTTGAGAGGTCGCACCAGCTCATATGTCGCATAATATTCAGAAATCTATTCTTTAAATTTATTAAATAAGTAGGCGTCATCATATCATGCCCATTTTCCCCGTGAATCGGAAGAAACATTGAAGATGTACTGGCTTCAATACTGTACTAATGTGCTGCTTTCCCTAAATGTTCTCCACTGTGTACATTGTTAACTGCCATTTATTTTATTTTTTTGTCTCGCATAAAGCAGTGTTATTGCTTCAGTTGCATTTGTGACACGCATGGCCTCATGTGCAGAGCCGGGACCAGTTGTACCTGGGATGCCAGGAGGGGTTCCTGGCATGGATAACGACGCGGACATCCGAGCGCTGGAGGAGGAGATCCTGGAGCTGCAGGAGTACAATGCCAAGGTGGAGTCTGAGATGATCCGCCTGCGCACAGACATCACCCAGATGGAGCAGCAGATTCGCATGACCGAGAGGGTGAGAGGACAGCAAATGTCTTGTTCATAATTCATTTGAGAATGGCACATTGAATGATCACAATGAAGGTGACTGCCATAACAGCAGTTACGTTAGAGGGACGCACGAACAGCTTTGCAAATGTGGTGCTGATCATACTATTTGGCATGAAGGGAAGTGAGACAAGGCTTGAAATGGATGTTAGCAAGAGCGAGAGAAATTGACAAACTTAGTTTTTTTAGTCGGGACCACTATAAGTCAACAGACTGAACCCAGGAAAAAGCAAACATAAAGCTTTCCTATTCCCTTTGTAATTCAAATGTAGTAACATTAAGAAAACTTGGAATGACAGTAGATGAAGGACTACACGGTGCAGATGGCAGCTAAACGCACATTTGCCTAATGTCGTCAGTGCTTTATCATAGATCTGCTGTTGTGGCTGTGTCCCTTTCCACTTTCTTGAGTTTGCATGTGTGGATTGCATTGGGTGCGGGAGTGTTAGCAGCGCTGATAGTGTTAGCCACCGCCACTTATGGTCCTGACAGCATATGTATTGCTACATAGTGTGCAAAATTCATTGCAGGCAACTGGCCAATAACCCCTTTTTCGCTATCTTGTGGCATCGAGACTTAAAAGTCCATGCTTTCGGTGGGCAGCGGAAATTATAGAGCATGCACTAGCACCTCCAATGGAAAGGAGGCATAGTTATATATTTCAGAGTAACAGATCGGAGCAGTGAGGTGGGAAAGATTCAGAGCTACTGGTGCAAGACCAGTATAACCAAAGAGCACAAGGGACAGCCTTTGTCCAGCGGCAAGCCTAATGTAGGGACTATCGTAATTTATTTCTCTTTTCAGCAGCTGCCATGTTGTGTTTGCCTTCTTAGTTGGGTACTACTGATGTAGGACATCTAATTTAAAAGGGAGAAATGAGCTTTGGAGGTTCCATCACGTACAATCATAGGTTGGCGAACTCACTCATGAGTCGACTCACTCAGACTCAGATCGGGCCGTGAGTCTGAGTCTGAGTGAGTCCGCTTGAAGAAAATTTTCGTGAGTGCGAGTCCGAGTGAGCTCGGCCTAGGAAAATTTCGGTGAGTCTGAGTCCGGAGTGAGTCCAAAGCGCAAGATATCATTCTTGAGTGAGTATGAGTGAGTCCCACTTCGTTTTGCTGCCCTATAATCATATCTAATCATCTTCAGCATTACTATCAGCCTTACCTCGATTCACGTTTATGCTCACGTCTACTCACACGTATTCCAAAGCAGGTGCCTTTCATACACTCTTTTAATATTTATTGATCAGAGGCGTGAATTAGGAAGGGGGGTCCCTTTGACCTCCCCCTCCGCCAACTCTTCCAAGGAAATTTTTGCTAAATATATCTTGCGTTGTCATCTCTTTAAAGAAAAATGACCTTACTGGTTTACGAGCACTCATAACTCGTATTCGAAGGTACTATATCAAAAGGCGCTAAGAAGAGCACCGATTACGTGAGATATTGGTGTTATAGAGCATTGACGCCATGGTCCAAAAAGATAATTCTAGGCTAACGGACTCATGAGTCGACTCACTCAGACTCACTCATACTCAGATCGAGCCGTGAGTCTGAGTGAGTCCGGGTGAGGAATGTTTTGGTGAGCTTGTGTCCCAGTGAGTCTGGTTGATGAAAATTTTCGTGAGTGTGAGTTCGAGTGAGTCTGGCTCCGAAAAATATTGGTGAGTGTGAGTCCGAGTGAGCCCTAAGTGCGAAATATATTTCAGGAGTGAGTCTGAGTGAGCTCCACAAGTTTTGCCGACCTATGCGTACAATAAAGCTTTTTTTTTGTCCACCTTGACACCCAACAGGCAGGGCATCAAACAGCTGCACTACGCTGCCCTTGACCTGCATTTGCGCTGACACAATATCTTCTTGACGATGCAGGACAACCAAGCGCTGTCTCAGCGGGCTGGCAGCTTGAACGAGTACTACGACTCGCTGAAGCACAACTTCATCTCGCTGCTGGACCGCATCCCCCAGCTGGAGGAGAAGCCCTACGCCGGACAACTTCGACTGCTACCTGAGCCGACTGCAGGCGCTCTGCGTGGACAGCACCCACCGGCCGCCAGGGCTCGGGGGACCAAACGGCTCGTCGCCACCAAACGACAGCAACCGCGCCCTCTTCACATCAGTGCGCCAGGCGCTGCACGACTTCACCTTGCCCCTGTAAGCAGCTACCACTACTGTACGTTGCACAAGGGTTGCAGGGCTCTACAGCGTGCAGGGGTTTCATCTGTAAAGCGTCTCACTCGGGGATGCTGTTATGTGGGGACAGTAGGGGCAAATGTTAAAGCAACACTTGTACACTTACGATACTGTTTCTTACAATACTGACAAAGGATTCTTTCGGCACCTGTCTACTGTAGACTGTTGTTAAACATAACCTGAAGGGAGTAGGAAAGTTCACTGTGTTTCACAGAGGTGAACAGAGATTCAGAATTAAAAGTACAAAACCAATCATATTAGAGGCAGTTGTTCCTTTTAAGCAGGAGTTCCGTTTTAAAGATTTATGTTTACTGAGTGTTTACTGTATTGTGAAACCATTGAAATTCTGGAATGTTGAACATTTCATTTAGTTTTCTTCAACATCACCGTCTGCCTTGCGGTCATGGAGGCTCAAATATCTGGACATACGTCTTTGTAAAAAGCAAGCTCCTTTTGTGTTTGCTTGTTTGATTTGTACAGGAATTGACAAATAAACTGGAAAAGTGTGGTCAGCAGCATTTCAGCATGAACAAAGACCCTCTGATTATTCCTGTTGTTTATTGATCTGCCATTGGTGCTCTCCATGGTCAGCATAAGTACACATTAGAGCAAGTTTGTTTCGTAAAGGCAGCATTTGCTGCTATGATGCGTATTGTAGTAACAGTAGATAGGCCAACCTGCCCTCCCCCAATGACTTATATGCACTTCAGATTCAAAAAAATAAAGCCAATGGAAGGGCCAAGGTATCAGAATGGCACCCTTAAAGGAGTACTGACAAAATATTTCGCAGGCGAGATAGCCTATGGGACCGATTCCTGTGAACATGCGTATATCATCTACAAAATATCAACAGCGAATATGGCTTGGGAGGTATTTTATATGAATTTTATGGTCTGTGTGTGTTATCTAGTGCATTACGCCGCACCTCGTGGCGTTTCCACTCTCGAAAGTGACTCAGCGCTGACCCCCCCTGCTTCCCTCACGTCACCACCCTGCAGTGGATAGAACAAGTTAGGATGACGTCATAGTCGCCATTACTTTCGCCGCATTTGCGCCAGCAGACTACTACTTCTCTGCAGCTGCTCGTGAGTTCGTGGCCACGGTGCATGCGTTGAAAGTTTTGTGCTTGGCAACACTGCTTTCCCGTTTTCTGTTCGAAAGTACCTTTTTATGCGGACCGTGCGGAAGTGTGTCACAGTTCTGTGTGCTGACATGGTCGAGCGTTGCACATGCTAGGTGGTGATAGTTGCATCCGGCAGCTTGTCGTTTTTGGAGCTCTCTCAAACTAAAACTGTGCCTCGTTCGGTAATGAGGAGCCTGTGATTAATGGTTATCATGTGATGACTAACAGGCCCCCAGCAACACATTGCTACAAAAAAATGCGAGACCAAAATTTTTGTGTCAGTACCCCTTTAACTTCAAGCAAATATGATTTAAAATGCTGCGTAGTGACAACACTATACTATTTTCTTTTGCATTTAAGTGCTACTTTGAGCTCCAGCAGAATAATGGGCTCTGCTATTATTCTGACTCGTCCAAACTCGAGTTGAATTGCGAGTGCTTGGTCACTTTCCACAACACCTCGTATTCTATGCTGTCAAGGGTGTTAATGAGACTGCGCTTCCAGGTGTCCTCCACAACCTCTCCCACTCTTTTTTGGTGCCTTGATGAACTGTCATCAGTTTCCGCTCATATTCAATGGAAAAATGCAGCGCAGCACACGGCCCTAAGATTCGCAAGAGAATAAACACGCAAGGTGTGGCCACACCACAACATAACAAGGCTAGGATCAGATATTGATGCTGCTGATGGTGATGTCAGTTGAGGTCGTTCGCTATAGTCGCCCATAGTTGAAAGACTCTCACAGTTGTGCTGCCAATGACTGGTATATAATATATATGATGGAGGTCAACTTTTTTGTCACATTTTTCTTCACACCTATATTCAGTTGCTACAGTACTGTTCTTGCATATGCAGTTAAAACTCAATTTAGCGAAATGGAGGGGACCCGGGAATTATTTCGTTAAATCGGAAACTTCGTTAAATCGGGAGGCAAAATAGCCTATGGGCAACTGCAGGGGGAATCTGAATTTGTTCGTTCAGTCGGGGTATTCATTAAATCGCATTTCGTTTAAATCGAGTTCCAACTGTAGTTTCCAAGAGAGTGTTACGCCAATAACTCCTAACGTGTGGGTTCATATGTTCAGGTTCAACTGTCTTGCATTCGTGTATGCCCACGTCTCTCGGCACTGCCGTAACAGCGGCTTTGGATGATTTCTCGTTGCAGACAGCAACCAAGCGGCTGGATTCGGTCATGAGGGCGCTGGCCTCTCTCTCCCACATCTCCCATTGCTCCAGGGGGCACGCACGCATAGCGCAGCGCCCCCAGGCGTGACCATCATCTTCTTGTTCTTCTTCGTTTTGCCGACAAACACAAAATGGAGCCAAACAGGGTCAATTGCATTCTACGTAGAAGAGGACGACGACAGCAGGCTGCCTGTGAAAAAAAAAAAAAAAAGAACTGTCGGAAAAGGTTACCCGCGTCTCCCGCACAGTGAGCCCTCTTTCGCTGCGCTACCCTTCTTTCGGGTGTCTCGCTGAGCTGACAAGACCAGAAAAATAAAAAGATGCCGCAACGGGCTCGGCGACGCGGCAGACACCCTGTGGGAGAAAACTCGCACGCACAACCATCGCACCATTGATGGACTCTGTGAAAAAAAAAAAGTCACGCAAACAAGCGCACTGTGCTGGGAGCTGCCAAAGCGTTCCCACCGCAACCTCTACCCTCTCTCATTTGTCTATGTGGCACCGTTTCATCATTTTTTTTTTCTTTGCGTTGGCTTAGCCACAGTTGTTGCTGTCCTTCGCGCATCTTTTGAGTGTTCTTGCGCGTTTGTTGCAGATGAGGCCCGCGTCTCTGCATTGTGTATAGTCTTCTTAGATGATGTGGTGTCAATGCTGCTTGCGTGCATTTGGTGCTGCCTTTCTTTCTTTCCCTTTTTTTTTCTTCTTGGGCCTCACTTTCTTGCTCGTATCTCGAGTAGTGCTGTGCTTGGAGCAAGAAGTGAGACACATTCAAAAGAATTGTGGACATGTAGATTTTTCTTCTTTTCACATTGCGACCGCGCGGGACTCCCGTGTTTGCAGTCACACTATAAATTGCACGAATTGAACGTTTTCTTGTTTCTTTTCCTGTCTTTTTTTTTTACTCTATCGGAATTGTAGAAGAATTAACGTGGGGAACGCGCGCGATGCAAATGCGCGACACATCCGCCAGGTCCCAGCGGCAAGCCCCCTCGCACATCCAACAGTTAGCTGATGCTTCTGTGCAAACATATTTTGTTTCCGAATGTTGACTGTAGTGATATTCGTTGGTCGCTCCTTGTCGTTGCCTCAGCGAAGACTTTTCTTTCTTGTCTCAAGTGTACATAGGAATATTTTGTAAGATACATACCCTTATAATTTATGTGACCGTCTTTTACGTTGCCTGCGCGATATCTTTTCAGAGATTTGAAGCGTGTTTGTTATAGGAACAACATATGCTTTAAAGAAGGAATCGGTTGTTGACAGGAAATCTTGCACGTTTGTTCATCGGCACCGCAGGTTTCGTAACAAAATTGCGTACGCGAAATGCGTGACTGTGTTGTACATATACATACTTGTGTTACGGATAAAGCTGCAATGAGAAACGTATTGCAGGGCCTTTCTAGTTTGCAAACTGGTTGACATCAGTCTTTCTTTCTTCTTTTATGTGAGTGTCGTAAAACATAGCAATACATGTTCACCAGCATCTAAAATTTGCATGGCACGCCTTTGTTTCTTCTGCCACTGCGTTTGCAGATGACCACATTGTGAAGCAGGTGCGCGTTAAAATAGGATCGAAAAGAATCAGAGGCTTGTCGAGCGACGACCGCGGTTAAGTTAGAGAATTTCGTTCCACCCTCCGCCATCTTGAACAGCACAAACGCACGTGGCAGGACCTTATAATACGTAGCGTGGTGGACTCCACCACTGCAAACACATGCCCTCGCTATAGGCTACATGCTTCCTTGGAGAGAAAAAAAAAATGTACGCTTAATGAGCTCCGGGCTTCAATGACGGCAGCAGTCTTGGTGGGATTGTTAACGTGTGGTGCAAGTTTGCTCGTAGACATATGGGATTGTTATGTACAGCATGTCGGAAGCAAGGGGTTTCGAGACACCAGTGTTCCGTCTCTCTCTCCCCTTTGGTGTTGAATCTGGAAAAGTCACATTGGAACAGAAATCTGCACGGTGTATAACGCATGCCAACGAGGCGCTTTCATTCTGTACATACGTAATTTTTATGCACTCCCCGTTGTCGACGCTCGCGGAGCACGGCTGCAAAAGCAGCAACAGCGATCTGCCCCTTCCCATTCCCATCACACTTCAAAAGAAAAACACAATTTATCAGCTTCTTTTTAAGCGCTAGCAAAGCCTAAAATTACCCGCGCCTAACGAAAGAGAACAAGCAAGGCCATTCACAACTTTATACCTTTCATTCGCATACTGCATAGTTCACTGTGACCAGGAAAGAAACTTCATTCACCGGGTCGAATGGGAAGAAGCTAGATCAATTTTGCGCAGTCTGATTTCAGGCATGCCAAGGGCAGTTTAAAACAACAAACCTTG
>JALIZH010009759.1:87500-93287 GCA_030522465.1 Rhipicephalus appendiculatus | reverse complement strand
GTTTAAATAATCCTGTATTTATTTTGCTGTTGAACTGTATTTTATCCCCTACCCTGTACAATGTACAAATGTATCCTGAGTGTCTCAAAAATAAATAAATACGTGCCTCTCTCTTCAGAGCATTATCATTGGTACTTACAATGCTGATACGAGTTTCGGTGTTTCTGGTTTATAGACGCACGGCTGTCACGCGGTTGCCCGAGAACAAGGAACTAGAAAATCGTCCGACGGCAAAAAAAAAAAACATTGACACGCGAACTAACAATGGGACGACTATTGCGGTATTTCGTTATTCTTTTGACGACGTCTCACCACAATGCGGCGCAAATATGCAGATTGGCACATGTTCACGCTACCCGTAAATGTTTAACTACACGTGTTGTAAAATAAGCTTTGCGCGTGTTATGCTTGCCAACTCAAGGTAATCCTACGTGGATGTGGAACGCGTTAACCGCTTTACTTGTTTCGGCTGACTGTTACTTTCAATTTACTTCAACCCAAAACGTTCCATTGTTTCCTCAAATTCGTGTTATAGCTTACCATTCAGGACGACTTCCAGTCGCTTGATCGCGACGTGGCCTTTTTTCGTCAAGTATCCCTGAAACACATAATGAGCAAACGCGAGGGCGTGGATATAACAGTAGCGCCGCAAGATTACTAGCGCATCACCCTGAGACGAACGTTAAAGGTACATTTCCCGCTTTATAGTATAGTAGCCAATTTCGAGGTGCGCATGTGGACATGTCATTGTTAACTATAAAACAAAACAAATTTCTTACGCGCCAAAACGTGCTATCAAAATGTCCACCCCTGTGCTAAACCAGTGATGTGACTTAGGCGGTGGTAAGGAAGATGGCAGTGAGAATCAGTCCTTAAAACCTCGCGATGAATCCAGCCTAAGTCCAGCCGAAGTCGTACGCTACCCTTGTGGGATAGTAGAAAGACGGATCGACCCTTAATTTTCTTTTGAAGTATAAGTAATACAGCGAAACTGTAGTTGTTTTGGTCGTGTTATGCTGGAAACTACGTCAATCCAACGGAAACTAATGTCAGTCAAAGTAAAATGTAGAAGAAAACTGACCATGCACAAATGATTAGATGGGATTCTGAAGGTGACAGGGATACGTCTGGCTGTGCACAATGAACGTGTACTAAATAGGTGTCGGCACACTCATAGTATCAATACACTCGTGGTTTCAATACATTCGGCAATGTTAACGCGAGTCACCGTTGACTCGCCAGTACGTGACAAAACAGCAAGAGAAGATGCAACATTGACTAAAGAAGGGCGATGATGCCTTCTTGATGCTTGTGCAAACTAGTGTAAATCTCCGTATCTCAAAAGGGAAAAATTCAAAGAAATGTACCAGCTCCGTTTACTACTCATAAAAAAATATATTGCGCTCACTTCTGAAGAGGCTGCTACAAAACGTGTATTATTGTTGCCCTGAAGAGTAACGCATGTATGGATTGTACAGACTCACTACTGTGCAGACAAACTATATCATCGTCTTCGTTATGTCTTACTGCCGAGCAGTCTAGTCCTCAGATAATTGCTAGAAAATTTTCCACTGTCGATTGACTTCTGCGTAAGGCTCAAGCCGTACGTACCAATATAGCATGTGTGAATATGCACTACCTCTGGTTTGTTGATCGCGTCAGTTATCAGAAAAGGTTCGGTATATTTACGTTTTTTTTTATTCATAAGAATATGAAAATCCTCAATAAATAAAATAAAGCGTTGCGTAGCCTAAAGAAACCCGCTCACGTCATCGTTTCCATGTTTTCACGAACTCCTGAGAATCAGCACCACTGATAACAACAACCCATGTAGAGTGTCTGTGCGCGCAAACAGAAATACGCCACCTACCCCATTCTGCGGCAGAGTCTCCCTTATACGCGTTGACCAGCCTTTCCAGCGCACGTTCGCTGCGAGACAAAAAAGAAGTAAAGGTACTTCTGAACGATCCTTCGCAACTCCCTGTCCGTTTATATGCTGTGGCAGTAGTGGTCCGTCACAGTAGAAGACCACTCAGTTTCATTGCATAAATGCTGCTCAGGGACCCTAACTTAAGGCATGTGCGCGTGAATAAATACAGTATTCACACACCTGACGATATTTACCTGATCGACAAAGGACGGTAGCGGGGGCAGGAAGTCGTTTCCGACCAGAAAAAGCACAGGAATACCCAGTCATCGATGGCTCGCTGAAACAAGCAGTTCGAGAGACTGCGTTGGTACTTATGGGCGAAGTTGAACAAAGAAACATCATATCATCATTATATCATAGTTCGCGGCTGGGCGAAGTGATTAACGATCGTGTGAAATATGCTGCGTGATACGAACGAATGACACAGCATTCCTGCCATCTTTGTGTGCTGACGTTTAAATTTGTCGCTCATCACATTTCACGATTCCGGTCATCTTTCTTCTTTTATCTGAATTCCTAACGCATGCACTCACATAGCCGGCTGGTAGGACTTCTGCTTTTCCGATAAACGCCTCTGTACGTACTCCCAGCACTTGGTTCTTTCTTTTTTCGTGCCTACGTATACTGCTTCGTTTCACTGCACTGTCTAACTCGCCTTTTTTTTCTGTCTCTGTCATCAACACAAGCATCATCATTACCATTAGGCAATACCTGTACCGCAGACAGTACCTCTCTCAGCATTTCCAACTAACCCTGCGCTGACTGCAACTTCTACCTGAAAATTTCCACATTTATCGATAACATATATGGTCGCGCCCAATATGAGTTGCAACATGCTGCCCGCGATGAAAGCGGCGTCAATACGGCACGGTGGCGCCGACATAGGAAACAATCAGTGACGTAAGCACCGTTTCGACTACTGGTACTGACAAAACCAATTTCACGTTTCCCGTTGTTACAGTGCAGACTTGGGGCCCCAACTATGGCCACCATGTTGCAACAAATATTGAACGCCACTGTACATGTCTACAATACTGAGCATGGCCACGCATCACTTTTCTTGATGACCTTTGCGTATCTTTCACAGAACACTGTTTATTTACCTTGCATAATGCGTGATATAGGCGCTACGTCGATGTATTCTAACACAATTAACTGTGATAACCACCTCCGTTAAAAGCTCTACTGAGACATCCGTCTTGCTGTGCTGTTCTTTTAAGTTATTCCTAACATTTGTTTTTTTATTTTACTGTGTATCGTACAATCCTCAATTTTCCATTCAGCCTTTAATTCCCCGCATAATAAATTAGTACCGGTGGAATGAAATAGCTGTGCACTTTTCAAGGAATCGGGAGGTGGTAGTTGCTAGCTTGTGCCCAGCAACCTATTTTACTTTTAAGCGCAAAGCTATTAAAGCTCGAGGTAAAACGTCCGCCGTCTGCAAAAAAAAAAAACTCCTTCCCGCCGTTGCCTAGCAATAACCAAGTCACAGCTGCGCACATAGCCGGCTGGGTTTAACCTCGTCTGGCCGTGCATACGCCGAGGAGTAGCCGCCGCCAAGCCACGCCCACCGACGGAGACAGTCCGTGCAGTTTGCCCGGCATAGCGCGAGCCGAGTACGAGCGACGAAAGGCCCGCCCTTCTACCGGGTGTGCCACAGCCAGGTTTGCACGCGAGTTTCTGGCGCTGTAGTTTCGACATTCTTGCAAGGTCTGTGACAGGCTGTGGTTCGACTCTACTCTGTTTACGCCAAGGGAAGACCTAGCATCAGCCAATACTGGCGGTGCACCTTAACTTTAGGTTCTCGCGTTTGATGAGGCACCAAGGACACTCTTCGCCATAATAATTTGCAAAAGACTGTCAAGCAACAGGAACTGGCCCCCGTGTGGAGTATCATTGGGGGGACCAATTGGCGCGAATGAAATTTACGCAAGATTTCCCTTGTTTGGGCCAGTGACAGCTCAATGTCGTTTTATAATGTGTCTACCCTATCTCTTGGTCAGTATGTTTTTTGTTTTTTTTCCCCCTCGGTGAAAGCATATTATGCACGTCCTGGAAGGTGCATGCTTCCAACATCGAAGCATAACAGTGTCTTCCGGGAGGTGAACATGGCGGCTTCTAAATTTATGAATTTAGAATGTACCAACTCGCCGCAGAAGTTAGCCGTGCTGGAAGAGCGAGCAACTGTGACGCCGTAAAGGAACAAAATGAGTCAGAGCCCTTCCACTACTGGAAACCAGTGAAGCTATGACTATGGCGGCACTGGTATATAGTGAACACTGCTATAGTGAATTTATATATTATCATTATCGACTACATTGAGCGAATAGGGTGACATGCACTCAAATATCCCGGTGTTTCTCTTGCGCATGACGCACATTAGAGTGTTTTAGAATTGAGGACCCAAGACACTGGGTCCCCAAGCTGCGTTGAGTAGGCTGTTCTTGAGTTCGGAGGAGTAGCAGAGTTTGAGAACTGGGTATGGTCGCAAGCGGCATTGGTTCAAACACACGGATGGTGTGTCTCGATGCGTGCTCCAGCGCGCATCAAGGCACCCCACGCACGGAACGCCACACGAGGAGGAGAAATATGAAAGACGCGGGCCACAATGGGTCGTGGCCCGCGCTGCATCTCGCGGGCGACCCACGCTAGTTTTCGATTTTTGAGTCATGGAACAACGAAAACGCAAGAACCCAAGACTGGCTTGGGTTCAGAGCATACGCACTTGTGTATCGTCTATCTGATGTGTCGCGAAAGCCTCTTGTGTCCCCAATTCTAAATTCTCTATTATCTCACCAGCGGCGGTCTGAAAATGAAAATCTGCAGTACAAATTAGCACCGTGTTTCGAAAGTACAAAAATGGCGTGAGGTTCGCGTCTTATTCAAGTTCTCTTGTCCTTGAGGCAAAATTGTTCACGTCGTTTTGCCCTGTCGGCAAAATCATACATCTTTATGTTTACTTTTGCGCAATGCCCATTTTTTCATCGCAAAAATAATAATTCTTGGGGTACGTCCCAAAACCGCAATATGGTTATGGAAGGACGTCATAGTGGAGAGCTGCGGGAACTTTGATGATCTGGTTCTTTTAACATGCAAGTAAATCTAGGTACACGGGCCTCGCTCATTCCGCCTCTATCGAGGAAGCCTACATGATTCACCTGGGTCATGTAGGCTCCCTACCTCAATGCTACCACCGCGGCCGGTATTCGATCCCGCGACCTTAAGGTCAGCAGCCAAGCACCATAACCACTAGACCACTGCAGTGTGGCGGTATGTTCGACGCAAAAACGTTGGATTAGTCGAGTTGATCGGTTAGCCGAAGATAGTTCCACGCGTCTTTCGTCTACAGACGCGATCCTTTAGAATCTAGCCATATAAATCTTCGCTCTAAACAGATACGTATGCGCCCAAAGACACGAACCTCCTCGACGAATGCAAAGGGAAGGTTCTTCACGTAAAGGTCACGTGCCAGCAGGTCCCAAAGGGTGTTGATGCGGACAAAAATGAATGACACTTCGGGTGCAGGTGCCTGCGTTTCGAGGGAAGGGTGATATTTCAGAAAAAGACGAGTTATCTTCTCACACTGCTAACTTACACGGTTTACATAGCTTTGGCCACTTCTCGACACTCGAGGCGTCGCGAGGGCTAATGTGCTCGAGCGAAGCATAACATGGGTAGTGGCAAATTTGAGTGTTTTCGCACCAATATTAGAGTATTTACAACACGTGCAGCATACACAGTGTCATACATGATCATAGATTCTGCAACGCTACATAGCTTAAATAAAAAAAAAACAGAAAAAAAAAGAAGTCGCTTATGTTGACTCTTTCATATCCGCGACAGGAGGGCATATTATG
>JALIZH010009759.1:0-82500 GCA_030522465.1 Rhipicephalus appendiculatus | reverse complement strand
AGCGAACGATGTGCCCGCTAACCTTGCTGAGCGCGAATGAAATCCATAATTTTGTGCTCCCCTTCGCCGGGAACTGTCGAGTCGGAGAGCACGACCTCGATGTCCCTCCAGCCAGGATTGTAGTTGAGCCGGTGGTGGATGTAAAAGTGCAGGCACTCGTTCACAAACTCCATGAATTCCGTGCCCTGCGTTCACAAAAATTTTGTATGGCTTACGCTTAAAAGAAAAGTGGCGTACAACTTGCGTAAGCACAAATTGGTGCAACATACGCAAAAGGAAAAAAAAAAACACGAGAAAAATAAGAAGCTATTGCACTCTGTGAAGGTGGTTTTATGTAATGATTCGCATTACATAGAAGTAAACCCCGCAGCTGAATTCACGGTTTTACTTCATTTTATTGAGTAATGTCTTTCAGCGTACTTCCACATATATTCTTTAGCGGGGTATGGCTATCTTCAATTTCTGAGCAAAGTGAACAGTGAAAAATCACAAAAAAAACAAGAAATGAAGAATTGAGACATCCAAAAATAAATATTCAAAGCAAGGAGACCAGTTGGAGAAATTTAAAACTCGACACGGAATCAAAATTTTAGCTGCGGTATTTCAGTGTATTTAATTTTAATTTCCATATTTCTCGTCAGTCATCTACATCCGGCGATTGAGTTACCCCATTCTGGTATTGTGTGGCTACTTTATCTGTTGCCATGAAAGCAGGGACGGAGTGACGTACGTTTCAAGTGAATCGGCTTATACACGTTGTCCCTGCCCAGACTACCAAGCAGACTTTTTCTTTGAAATTTCAATTGTTTATTTAAAGTTAACCTTTAAATTGATAAAGAAATTTTGTTACGGAAACATGGACGACCGATCTCCGTGTATGGCTATTAACCACGTAATTCGCGACTTTATAGATACATATATTTTTTTCAGCTCCGCCAACGTTGAGTGTGAATGTACTTCTGAACGAGCCTATAGTAGTTTCAGGTTATATGTGCTCATAAAGCTACATAATGTCCGCAATGATTAATTGAATAAGTTCGCCGCATGTAACATTCAAAAGCGCGAGGTTTTGCCAAAATACGCGCCCCACTGGTCACTGCTTTAGGAGCCAGCATTTTTGAAGTTTGTCTGCCGTGTACTATAGCTGCCGAAGTCACTGCTGTGGTTCATCTCGAAAAGTACACACTGCACTTGCCCGTCTCGAATGTAGGTGGACTCCCCCAAAAATCACACGGCAAAAAAAAAAAAAAAAAGAAAGAAAAGGCGCGAGTGCACTTTATAAAGAAAATTTATTTACAATGTCGCTGAAAAAAACGCTTGAACTCCGGTGTGCAAACGTGGCTTCACGGCAGTGCTTCGAAGATATGCAGAAAAGCTAGCTTCGCGACAATCGCAGGGGTTATTTTACAAAAATTTTACGCCAATCTTTGCCGTGGGTGTGGGCTACACACGAGAAAATACGGTATGTGTTACATGTAGACCCGGAACGTAAACAAAACGTCGGAACCATGACACAGCGTGCCTGGTTTCTCGTTTTCTTCAGTTTCAGTTGCACGTCGACAAAAAACGAAACTACTTTTGGTTTCGATTGTAGGTCAGCCCCAACTTCTGATTTCAAACTTAGATAAAATAGGTAGACATACATGCATGTAAATACGGTATGCCATGCGGCACCGACGTCATCCTTTGGCGTGCCGTCTTCTTATTCATCAAAGGCCGCGCTTCTAGTTTTAACCTGACCACACGCTTGAGAATTCTGCACGCTGGTTAACCGAGAGAGTGTGTGCTCACAGGCGTGATGCAGTTGCTGTCGAAGGGTTGACGCTCTGGCGGCAGGCGGGCGCCTTTCTCCATCAGATTTGCTCGGAGCTGCGCCATCTGCTGGGCCGACTGTTCCGATTCCTTGGCGCCCTTGAAGCGACGGGAGCGCTGCTGGTTCATCTTGGCCCTTGGTGCCTGCGTAGAGGCCGGTGCAGTATGGTAAACGAAGAGCTTTCGGAATATCACACGTCACTGATGCGACGGTTATGCCGTCAGTAGCAGTGTGCATTCTTACCACACCGTCCACGGCAATGTAGACTAGCTTCCTGGGCCGAACGATGGCGAAGATGCGGTCGAGGTATTCGAACATCGCTTTGACCCTCTCGTCGTTGTTTCTCGGAGCCGGCCTATCGAACAATTAAAGAAAAACACACAAACAATATAATTGACTTCTGGGCATTGCTCAATCAACGAGCAAGCTCAAGTACATCGTTTCGTTGGGGTGTTTTTCGTATCTATACAACCATACCTCCCGGTACTTCTTGGACAAAGTATGCGTTCTCGCTACTACAAATCGACGTCGTAAATAACGCTGTCTGAACAACTTCAGGTATACGTACAGGAGCCCATATCGACCTTGGAGCCCTGAAATTATTCTTCTCTATGTTTATCCGCGAAATGGGTTCGACGACCGGATCTCCTACAACTACGGGATAATTAAATGATGCGTACTGTACTCGTGCCGTTAAATGTCGCCGCCGATTTAATTAAGCAAGAAAAAATTAAGAAAACGAGTCGTTAGCGCTCAGGCAATAGGCTACAAACTAACACTCGGTTCACGTGGGCAACAGGGGTCAACAACCTGCGGCCCCCGGACCGACGTCAGAACCCAACCCCTCCCCTTGTTACTTCCTATATGAAGGCCGACTGACATTTTTGACCCCAAATGGGGTTTTCACTTGTAACCTATGTTCGTAAATTGCAGCTTTGGGTCATGCGTGCAGAAAAGAAGGATGACTTCTATGCCAAGTTTGTATAGTATTGCCAATACGACAACTTTTTTCCTCTTTGATGCCACCCCCCCCCCCCCCGGCTTGCCGTGCGGCCCCCCGCCCTTCGCCTGAAAAGGTTGCCTTACCCCTGCTCTATGGTGTTGGTAATCACGAAGAGTTAAAGCGCTTAAAACATACAAAACGATATGAGTAACTTGTTTTCCACTCTTACAGCCTGAACGACAAACGACAAAAGAGCGCTTTTGAGTGAAGAATAAATGGCTATAGAAGAAGTGAGCAAAATCATCTCAGCTCTTCTCCTTGTTCCTTCGTTAAATGTGCTAGAAGGGTGTCCAGCAAAAAAACCCACATCATCGATGACACCATAAGGGATTGCACCACACTTATTCCGTTTTTGCACGACATTCCCATATTAAGAATCTCCTTCACAGTCTCTCAAACTTTTGCCCCCTCAGACAAAATTAATTTCCTTCAGATCGGCCCGTCATTTGCCTCATTAAAGCGGTTCAGCATTTTGCACGCATATGCACAACGAAATCGCAATTAAATCCGGGCTAAGCCTTTCATTTAGAAAGTTACACGTCCATAGCAACAGCACAACTTCTTCCAACGCTACGACTTGCCTTTTCTCTGGATGCGAGCACATGTGGACGATGCTGTTCATGTCGATGTACAGGCAGTCGAACTCTACATAGTTCGGGTTCAGCTTGGTTGTATCCACGGGAACCATCTCGCCATCAACAATGGTTGGCTGGAAATCGGTGAGAGAAAACAAGTATACGTCACGCAAGACCGCAATGAGCGGGATCATAAAGTTCTTGTCAGCCTGCCTACACGTGGAATGGATGTCAATGTTACCAATGTAATTTTCATTTGCGAACGAACTGCTGTCACACAGCAGATCATGGTCGCTCTTCCACACTAATTCATCATAATAGGGCTCACAGCAATCACCCTTCTCGCCGCCTTAGTGGTTCTCAGGCGCGGCTCTCGATCGAGCCATCGTGCCGCATTTGGCCCTACTTCACATTGTGCAACGCCACCGCCGACATCTTCCACAACTGAGATGCTGTACCCATCTTCATGATATTGCCATGCGCGTTGCTTGCTTTATTTTGACACATTCGGGGTTTCATCCACAAAAACTGTTACCAGCGCTCGGCGCAGACCGCACCGCAACGTTCGGGGACCTTCGCGATTATTTGAGATCATTTTGTTAAGGTTGCGCGCTGGAAGCGAATGGTCAAGTTTATTCGAGAGCTTACGCGAGCACTAACGATAACGCTGGAAGCTTCAATGACTGCTGTATAAGAGACGACGCGTTCCCCGGACGTTTAGATTACTTGGCGACCTACGCTGTTTCGCCGTGAAATGAATCTAGTTTGACCTTTCATTTTCGGGGCACAACTTCGCCCAGATAAAGAGTTCCGTACATCCGAGCCCCGGAGCTTTCACCGCCATGGCCACGTGACAATATCTATATGTCATGCTTTACGTTGTAGTCGCCCGGCGCCAGCCGCGATAGAGTAGCAAGGCCTTGGTTTCAGCTAGTTTGTCACACATACTTATGGAAACATTTCGAAACCAGTTCGTAGTTGGCGCTCGTCCTGTGCAGAATACAGGACGAGCGCCAACAACCAACTGGTTTCTTTGTTACCGAACAGAATCATATATAAGCAACCACACCTTGTATCCTGCGTTCTTCCTTCTCATCTGCTTCGCGCCTAGATGTTTCCATAAGTGTGACGAACTAATCATCTCACCTCGCCGCAATTGGGCCTACAGCAGGAGGACCATATCTATGCCGTTCCATATATGTGCCGTGTATATCGAAAAAAGTAAAAGAACTTAGACGTTTTTTGACGCTTCGTTTGTGTTTGCGTGCTCGTCCGTTGTTTTTTTTTTCTTTTTTTTTTTGCGCTGTTCTTTACTATCATGAACAACCAACTAACCCAAATTACCGCCCTTGTAAAGTTTCCGTTCTCAGAAAAGTGTTCGCATAACGTTTATGCTGAGAAAGCAAAATGAAAAATAGAAATGATAATTACCTTCTCTTCGACGCAGCGGAGGACAATGGACGGGTATTTTTTGCTGATCCACGAAAAGAATCCTGGGATTCCCATCTGCACGAGGTATACGGTATACAGTCGAAATAAAGCCGACCTCTCGAAGTGTAGCAAAACAGAGAGAACTGACGCAATGTTCGTATCAATGGTACGCGAAACATTAGTTTACTGCTATACCGTAAAACACAAAGCTACATTAGAAAGACTGGCAGCTTGTTACCTGTATGTGTTTCGGTTAACGCAAGCAATGATGGTTTAGGGAAACGATACTGTCGGGTTTCTTCAAATTAGAAACTGCAGTTATGTCGCTTGAGTGTGTTACAAGAAGGATCCAGAGATGGCGCAACCATCGCGTGCAGTGTCTAAGCAAGCCGCACTAGAGTTACCGCACGCTCCTTCGAAATTCTCCCCTTCCCCCCTTCCTCTATTTCCTCCTCCCCTATGGACTCCGAGCTCACGAAGTACCAAGTGTCGTCTGGCCCTCCGGCTCTCGGGCCACTCCCCCGCCTCTGAACTCTACACGCTATATTTCTACCTCCATGTAGCCACGACTATTCTTGCACCGCAACGCTTATTAAACTCAGTTAATCAGCGTTAACAGAAGCCCAGTGTTTTATCGGCCCCTAAAAGAAGTCATAAAGTGTGTGGGATGACAGCAGCGACTTAAGTGGCATTTATACTATGGTCCCTCCAGGTGAGCTTACGTCAAACGGACCGCTGTAGCATTCACATATCTACTGGACTAGCCTAACCTAAATTAGGGCCGGTGTGATTTATTAATTGTTTCACTTGCGACAAGGGTATCTACAGTAACGGATAAGTTAAGCCCAAATAACGCCCAAAGTATAACTGGTTTAGCGAGTGATGATTCGGGAGAACAGTGCCGGGTGGCTAATTATTTAGTTGTCGATGCTAGTTTAGGCCTCGATCATGCAAGTTGAAATCGTGCTGAGATGAAGCGTGCAAACAGAAACAAGAGCGAAAGAGCGCGTTTCGTTTAACTTTAGCTTGTTTGCATTTCAATTGTCCATGATTGTGCCAATAAATAGAGGCCTGAATGGTTGACCAGGTGGAAAGGCCACCCCACTGGAATTATTACCTGAACCCTTTTACCCTGTCGCACCACTCAGCTTTCCTTGAAGGACAAGATGATGTTAGAGTTCCTTCAGGAGAGCCCCTGTCGTACTTATTGACATACCTCATTAGTAACTGCCTTCCGTACATCAAAAAAAAAATATTAAAAATTAAAAATCCTGTAACAGCTCCTTGAGGTTACACCGATGTGTGCGGTGCATGCGAAAACGATGGTGACTCACCAGTGATGAACCGCTAAAACTTGTTCCTTTCATGGTAACAATGACCGTTCATTCATGAAGGGCTGATCAAGTTACAATCGTAAGTGCCATTTCATAATGACGACGGATTTGACGTTCCCCACTGTGGCGACAAATCCAGGTTTTCCCTTGTAGATTCATGAACCCGAATGGTCGTTTACTCACTGTCGTTTGGTCTTGTTCCGCTTCGGAGTTTTGTGAAGCCTAGTGCTCGCTCCAAACCGCCAGCCGCTGCCACGCTGCCGCTTCTTTTTCTTCTTCTCGTTCGAACCCAGGGCCACACGAGCGGCACGAGAGTTTGGCAAAGAGGTGGCGCTCACAAAATTCGATTCTAGAAAAAAAAAAGAAAAACTGGCATTTCCACGAAGTGAATGATGACGAGTGATGGGCGAAGCACTGGGGATCGTTCTTACCGTAAATCAGCCGTGACATTGCCCACTCGCGCATGTAAATGAGTGACAACGCGTGTGTGTTTTTGCCGTTGAGCCGCCGCTTCCCGCGTCCTCAACACCGGCGTAGCAGCTTGTTGTCGGCGTTGCCGTGTTGCCTTTCGCGGGCGAGAGCGCGTTCACGATCGTTTTTATCCATGGCAGACAGAGAATGTTTGGCCTGGAAAGCGCTTATTCTTCATCGTCATCAGCGTCATCGTCATCGTTATGACGCATAATTTTTACCTTGCATGTGCTATGCCGTGATGGCAGCGTCATCGTCATCGTCATCGTGGCTCCAACGGCGCGACGGGAAACAAGCCTCGACCCTAAAAAGCTTCGACCCTAAAATAAACTGGCAAACGAAAAATTGGCGACGCTTGCATTAAGCCGCGCAAGCCTTGAAACAGCGAAACTGGACGATTCTGAAGACTAAGCTGGTTGCTTCTAGCCTTGTTTCTAGGCCTTAGCTAGGTGATGCAGGCTATTTCTAGGTTGATTCTATAGGGCTAGGCTTTAGCTAGGTGAGGCTAGGTTGTTTCTACGTTCATTCTCAGCGCAGACAGATTCGAATTAAATCCACAGACAGTCACAGACACGCGACACGGGCACGTCGTCGTTGGCTTCCATCACTTCGCGGTCTTCTCGCAGCCGCCGTTGCATTTCCCGTTCCCTTATTCTCTCTCTGTAAGTACTCGAGGTCTTCGGCTCGCTGCCGTCGCTTCGCAGCCATTTGTTGGGCTAGCTGTTGCCTTCTGCCTGTTAAATGCGAATGCATTTCTTAGTCGGGCTATGTCAGGCGCATCCGACGGCGTCCGCGGAGGAGGAGGATAGGTTGAGGAGGTGTCCGCGCGCCGGCAGGTGTTATCTCTCCGCTCTCACTCTCTCTCCCATAGCAACAGCTGCGGGCGCGCGCGCTTATCCTCGCCCCTAGCAACCGGAGCATGTGGTGCGAGAGAGTGTAGGAGAGGGTAGGTGCAGTGCTTCGCCGCTCCTTATCTCGCCGTTCGCTCTCTCTCCTCCCTGCGCCCCACTCTCCCGTCCGCTCGCGCCTCACTCTCGACCATTCGCTGGCTGGGCGCCTCTCAAAGCGATGGCAGAAGTCGGTGTCGGCGCAAGAATGCATTTCCTCACGATTCCCTTCGGCAAGGTGTTTAATGGAAGTTGTGTGTCGTGGGATTTACCCAATTTTTGTAGCACATACCCGTTTATGATGATGATAGTTTTCTGGCAGGCCGCACTAATTTCAGTGGCACATACCCTTCTGTAAGGCTTACTGTTGCCTCCATTTTTAGCGGACCAGTGGTGAGCAATGGGATTTGCCCAATTTCTGTGGCGCAGAACTATATATGATAATTTTTTGGTACGGGGTGAACAAGGAACGATTTGTAAAAAACAGCGTCGATATTAATAATTTCGGACTCAATTTCATGCACTTTCAAGGACACATAAGGCCCATAGCCAAGAATTTTTTCGGGAAGGGGGGGGGGGGTGTAGGGCACCCACCTGGCTACGGGCCTGGGACACGTTATATAATGATTGCGGAGAAGCATCCGAATAACTTTTGAAACAAAGAGTGCCATCAAGGCACCGTATCGTCTCTACAGTTGAGGGGTATAGTTGCTTGTAGGAAACAGTGCGGTTAATTGCAGACAAGTGTTCCACGAACGGCACCTTAAACGAACAATTAAAACAGTACGGTTGCTGGGAGCGTTTATCAGAAACGGAATGTACGAGGTTGTTGATTCTGAGCGATTGCATGGCTACACAAGTAGCGGCGAGTACATTGGGTTCGACAATCCAATGTGCGTACAACAAAGTAAAAAAGGACGTTCTCAACCAGGAAAATGTTTTGAGGATGTTAGGCGGCCTTATATGATTTTATTTACACAGTCTGGATATGTTCACTTTCCTAGCTTCCAATGAGCGCCATTACACACATAAATCATATTTGTGCTACTTTTAATTCAATCTGGCTACGGCGCGGCTGAAAGGGATCATTGAGAAACGGCATATACGGTCTGTCAGTTGCTTGCAAACGACAACTCATCGCTGCGCCCCTGACTTTGCGCTGGCCGCGTACCCTCGTCAGCAAGTCCAGCATACGCAACGATTTGATATTTCCATCCGCCACAAACTCTGGCGACTTCAGTAGCAGCGCTTGAGTCTTCTTCATTTTTGTCCCTCTTGGTCCGAAATTATCAACTTTTACTGGTGTAAAAGCATCGCTCATGCTTGCCTCGACATGGCTGGCGGTTTTGAATGCGGCGAAGTTTTTAAGGCAATCCGTGCTTATTAAGGCAATATCTTTAATTGCCTCGTAGCACGGCAACCTTGGGCGAAACCAAGGAGGCTAATGAAGTGATACAGGAACTCACGTGACTTTTCGGAGCTGCGTGTGGAGAGCCTATCCTACCGTATAGCAACACCACGTGAGGTACGGAAAGCTTCAGGAGGGGGAGGTAGTGACAATGCAATCGACCAAGAACGCCAGGCCTCCATTCCTCACCTCAACTTCTCCTCAAGGTGAACTAATGCGTGCCTCTCGCATCGGCTCGATATGTCTTGTGTTTTGTCGCGATCTACATGTAGCTCATGATCGCACCCCGCCGTCCAACCGAGGCTTACGCCCTGCGTTCGACGAGAGCCCTCGAAGAAACGACCACACGAGTCGGAGGACGCCGAATGAACAAAAAGCCCGAGGCTCTCCGTTCTTTTATTCGTCATTTTCGAATACACAATAACCTGTTTCACTACTCTTAGATACAGTTTATGGAGGTTTTGTGGATTACCACCAGAGGACCTCACACGACATCACATCTTCCAAGATGCAACACTTGAAAAGAGCCAGAAAGCGCTGCTGTTCGGCAGTTGAGGCCCAAGTGAACATGTCAGCCAAATATTGTAGTACAGAACGCGGAAGGGAGTTTTAGGGGTGAAGCTCCTTAAGGTCGAGGCTTGTCCATCACTCCGCCGGTGTCACTCGGCGTAGCCACGCTAGTGCGATGACGATGACGCTGCCATCACGGCACAGCACATGCAAGGTAACCATTATACGCCATGACGATGACGATGGCGCTGATGACGATGAACAATAAGCGCGTTCCAGAGCACATTCTCTTTTAGGGGCGAAGCTCCTTAAGGTCGAGTCTTGTACATCACTCCCCCCGGTGTAGCCACGCTACTACTCGCCGCTCCCGCTAGAGGCGCAGCTGTGCTCTCATCTGATTTGCATGGCGCCCACTAGATGGCTCTGCGGCGCTCACTCCAATCTCCGGCGCACTTGCTCCACTCTCGGCCAGTGATGACAACCCTGGGGATTTATACCTAGATCTAGGGATTTTCTACCTCTTTCAAGGATTTGGCGTCTTGTTTAATCTAGGGATTGTTCAAATGCTCTGGAAATGTTACATTGCACTCCCTAATGCTGGGGTAACTAAGTAATTACGCATTTTCCACTTCAAAGACCATAAAGATAATAATTTTCGCTATTTGCTAGGCCGAGTGAAGGCGAGAATAATATGCATAGTACTGGGTTGAAACGAAATCTTGTCGCCGTAAGTGTTTAGCATGCGCGCGTGGATCATCATAAGCGCCCTATGTGATCGCTGCTCTGTGAAACAGAGAAATTTTGTCTTGTGATGCACATAAAAACGTGCCAAATTCGCGCTCTCCGCGTGCCTTCACCGTCCCAAAGTAATCCATGTCTAATAACTTTTGAACCAGTAGACTTTAACAAAAAGAGAGGTAAAGTAGGGCTGACAGTTGAGCGAGTTGGTGCGGACTCATTATGAAATCGGCGTGACGGAAAAGACGAAACGACTGCAGGTTTGTGAGTTTTCAGTCTCCAACGCACCGTTTTCAGAAGAGCGAAAATAGTGACGAACATATTGGGCCAAATTTGAAGCTGATCGAAAGTACGCAGAATGCTCATTAGCCAGTGAAAAAAGGCCCCTTTACATCAACTGCCAATCATGCAACGCTAATTGCAAATATTTAAAATTAGAAATTGACCTGCCGTGCCCTTCGAAGGCGGCATGCACAAGAAAGGCGCTACAGACTTGCACTTCACCGGATCAATTCAATTAGCGGGCATAGGGAACATGACAAATCTGTTTCTCTCTGCAACTCGCGCCACCTGCAAGCGCTTTATGTGCAATTAATCCGCAAAAAATGTAGAAAAAAAGAATTTCAGTGGCTGTTAATATGTTTCTTGTTTCTTCAATAAGATTAAGAAAAATTGGGGCAGAGAGCGAACTATCTCTATACTTTTGTTAAATCAGAATTTGACTGAAATAACGGCATTATAAAGTCAATCTAGGGATTTTTATAGCAATCTAGGGTATTTTCGGGGGGCAATTTTAGGGATAAAAGGTTGACTTTGGTTGGCATCACTGCTCTCGGCTCTCGGCGCGCTTCCTCTCTCTTTCGACGGTCGTCACTCAGTGCGCTTCGATACTACAACTGCTATGAACAACGAAGAAGACAAGGCGGCGGAGCGGAGGGCTCGCAAAGCGGCTGCAGCACGGGCTCTCAAGTTGTGCGAAAGAGAAGTAGGCGGTGGCGACGCAGACAAGCGGATCCAGATTTGCGGGCTCGTGAAGCTGCAGCGGCACGGCAGCGCAGGCAAGCCGACCCGGAGTTGAGGGCTCGCGAAGCTGCAGCGGCACGGCACGTCGGCAAGCTGATCCAGAGGCGGTAGGGTAATAGCGTATAATGGTTACCCTGCCGTGATGGCAGCGTCATCGTCATCGCACTAGCGTGGCTACGCCGAGTGACACCGGCGGAGTGATGGACAAGCCTCGACCTTAAGGAGCTTCGCCCCTAAAATGACCATTTCAAAGAGGTGCCCCCCCCCCCCCCCTCCCGAAAAATATTTCTGGCTACGCCCCTGGCTGCGTGCCCGTCTGATTGAGCCACGCCTTGACGATGTCTTCGTACCTGCCTTATAACGCACAAAGAGATGACAGCGGTCAATCACCTCAGAAGCATTATCATCATCGTGACGGTACATCATGGTAAGGCGGCCTGCCCTCTTGCGGCGCTGTTGCCATCAGTAACTTCATTAATATGCAAGGGGTCAAGGGTCGGGTGGGGCTCCTTTCAGCATACGCCGCCAATAATCTTGACAAGCCATAAGAAGCATGCTTTGCCAGAAACTAGTGCTGTAAAAAATTTTTATATGTTTTAGCTCTTTATTGAGAGGACTTGGAAACTTTTACAGTGGCCGGATGACCACCAGCCAATGACGCTTGTCCTATGCTTCAAACAGGGAACGAAGCTGAGCCTACGTGCTCTGAAAAAGAAAAGGCGCTATAGCTTCTGTACATCATAGGAATGTCATGAAATTCATTCAAAGAAACCTTCTCTGGTCAAGCTGCCCTGGTGCACTGAATGCAGTAGATTGCAGTTACTTCTAAAAACATTTCTCCGTGTTCCGAAGGTAACGCATCCCTTAATAGGTCTGCGCAACGCTCCTTCTTAAACCAACTTCAAATCACGATCAAGCATCGATCGACAGTTGGTTCTCCAGCGTTTGCTGTTAGTCGACAAAAGCGTCGGTGTACGGTATGCTATTTGTTGTTAATTGTTGTGAACGACCTTCGTAATACCCTACCAGCAATACTCCAGGTCTGAATGAATCTCTGCTAGTCTTACACGTTGCCTCGCAAGACAAAAGTAAGCGTGAATAGAGTTGCCATTTTGAATTTGATTTGCTAAATATGTATCGCTACATTAGCAAATGGTGAGTTATGCCGAAAATTGACTAGCAATAGGAGGTTTTTAGGACCGGCAAGTTTGCCACTTGAATAAAAAGGAAGCTGTTTTTCGCGTTGACCTGCGGCTTTTGGTGATGTTTTGATTTAAAATTTTGCGATTTAAAAATTTCATCGACCTTTTTCTTAAAGGTCCTAGGGTGCTGAATATGTTAAAAGCCCCTCACCATTACCGTACGGGCTTTTAAATAAAACATTTTCAGCACCTTCAGACAATTAAGAAATAGGGTGATGAAAATGTTCAAATCCCTCCGGCAATGGTGACTGAAGTGTCATTTATGGGCACGATGTCGAATCATCTCTAACTCGTACACCTAGCACATATCATTTCATCATGCACACCACTGATAAGCGATCACGCATCGGCCTATACCTGATACACCATAAAAACATCTTAAGTAAACTATACCTTAATTATGTCGTTAATTATTATTAAGACCAGGTGCCATTAATTATCAGAAGCCAAACACAACGCCCCAATACTGTATTGCAGGCCATCGACTACATTATAATTCTGCCCCTTGGGACTATGAAGCGGTTGAGTATAACCTGCCCTATGATGGTCCAAGGGGGGAAGATACCGTTCCATAAAATTAGCACTATTGCCCTTTTTGGCATTCTGTACAGCAGTATTACCAAAACGAGTGACAAGCTATTGTATGACTTGCATTATTCGCCGCCGAAAAGCCCCCCGCTAGAATCTTGCACTGACCTGCTATGCAGTGAAGGCGAGGCAAAGGCAAACTTTCTACTACCTTGTATTGTTCAGCTGCAAAATTTTTTTTCTCCCTCAAAACAAAAACTACTCTTTTGAAACTTTCTGTGTGTCTTGCCAACAAATCATACTATGCAACAATATATAAACCATATTTTTACTTGGACCGCTACATTGAGAAAATGAAGCCTCAATACGAGTCAAAATGCCATTTTTTCCAACTTTGTCACAATATTGTGGCAATGTTTGTGCTTCATACGCTCCCGAAGTATTTTTATAATTTATTATAGAAACCCATGAGACACATAATGTGAATATATTACTCGCGAAAAAATCTGTGCTTTTTATAAAATACGCTAAACATGCAGCATATTTCAATTTTTCGCCAAAGCCAAAAATAAAGAAAGTTAAGACTAAAATGAATAAACTATCATTGCATTGAAAGATCAGCGCCTTAAGATTGTGGAAAAAATTGTTTCGTAGTAATTCCTCAAAACAGTAATTTCATACAAATTATTTAGCGCGACACAGTTTCACTTGGGTGCCCAAAGTTCGAAGCGCCCTCTAGGCAACACAAAATTTTTTTTTGCGAAAAATAACGCCTCAATAACTACTTATCACACTCACATATACCTGGACAAATTTTTTCAGCAGGATCGGAGATGGTCAAAAATTGACCTGGTACACCTGATATGGAATGACCCATATCTATCTATCTATCTATCTATCTATCTATCTATCTATCTATCTATCTATCTATCTATCTATCTATCTATCTATCTATCTATCTATCTATCTATCTATCTATCTATCTATCTATCTATCTATCTATCTATCTATCTATCTATCTATCTATCTATCTATCTATCTATCTATCTATCTATCTATCTATCTATCTATCTATCTATCTATCTATCTATCTATCTATCTATACTGAATGAATCTTTATTCATTCAGTTTGTTTAGATACCGATGAGGAGTAATAAACGTTATCGAAAAGATAGCCGCTCAGTTATACTATTCTGCGTTCGTAGGACAAGATACTCCGTATGCAGCTCAGAATCGGAACTCACGGGCGTCGTGCCGTAAGGTAACTACAATAGGACTTCTTTTATTTTCGGCTCGCAACGTGCATTCAGTTGTCGCCGCATGATTGATCACATTACGAAGAAACAAGCATTTGTTACGTTTTTTTTTTTTTTTCATATCGAGACGCACTCGACACACAGTGGCAAAGTGCTGTGCTTTATATGACGAGGTGGCCGAGAGGTTAAGGCGATGGACTGCTAATCCATTGGGCTCTGCCCGCGTGGGTTCGAATCCCATCTTCGTCGTAACTTTTTTTTCGTTTGTTTCTCTTCTTTTTTTTTTTTTGCTGTATGTTCCTTACATAGTCACCACTAGCAATGACATTCACAGGGATTGGTCCTTCAACTCTTGTTTCCACTTGACTGTCCCGACCCGATACCTAAAGTCTTAGCAGACGGTCGGTTATTACCACCAGCTTTACTTTTCGCCCTCATCGGAATGCGGCCGCATCATGGGTAGAATCATGGCTGCAAGGCGTGTTTCTACTCCTGATGTATGTGCACAGACGGCATGCGTCTACACAAAAAAGTCTGCACGTGCGTGCTAGCACGTGCGTTCAGACACGTTTGGTGCGTTCTAAGTGCGTAGCACTTTAGGGGCCCGGCTCGTTGTCCATGGGTGGATCTCATGAGGCGTGATCGCGCTCAAAATCGAGTGCTCAATACAGGCCTAAAACAAGACTAGCAATGCTCAAAACCGGGTTAAAATTAAAAAAAAAATGCACATATCTCCCCTAAAGGGAACCCTGAGTAGTAATGCGAAGCAGCCAATGTCTTTTATTCATCATCGTATATGACTTTAAAGGAGCACTGACTTTAAATTTCAAAATCGAGATGTGCCCTTCATTCGATTGCTCGGTATGCATAGGTCCTCTTGGCCAAATTTGAATGGCGTCCGTCGCGTGGAAGTTATTTTATTTCGACGGCAAACAGCGTATGAAATCTCAACGGAAAACTGAGTGCCCTGCGACATCAACACTAGTGCTACGTGTTAGGTGCGATACATTCCACGCATATGACGATACGCTAGTAACAATGTCGTCGACAGTCTGAGTTTGTTTATTGTGGCGCCGACGCGCAGCGGGATCAGCTGGGGAGCGGCCCCGACGTGGCCGCGAGGTAGTGCTACCAGCACTACAATTTGGCGGGATTTCCACCCGTTTTGAATCGAGTTCCATACCGGATATATTAATCAACATTACTGGTACTTATTCGTCCCTCCGCTGCATTTTGAGTCGAGTATCGTTACATGGGGGTCGACAGCTACTCGCGGATGCAAAAAAAATCCACATGAGTAAATTTGATGTCAGTGCTCCTTTAAGCTCCGGAGACCGTTTTCCCTTGAGTATAACGGCCTTGTGGTTTGTAAAGTGTAAAGTTAACGGATCGTGCAGCGAAGGTTGTAGTTTGAAGTTTGAGAAGGCGACGTCTATGCAAGTTCCCCTGATGGTAGTATGATGTTTGCAATCGTACGAAATGCACCGGAGTGCGTAACGGGACACATGTGAGCGCTCCCGCGTACTAGCGGCTGCGGCGCACAACGATGGGGGGGCCAAGGCCTCGTTCATAAGCTGCTTCGCATCTAAAAAAAACATGCCTATATTATTATAATTAACTGAATTAAATGATTAAACGAGAAGTACTCGAAATAATTAAGTTAAATAGCTAGAAATGCTTCGGAAACATGTGGCTGACACCCGCGCCGCGCAAGAGAAGGCGCCACCAAGTGCGCGATTGCTCCTCCCACCGGCGCCCCACCGACATCTTCGTGGCTACGTCTGAAAAGGGAAAACAACCTTATGGTAACTCGCTGCGGACGATGCGTATCTCAACTGCCGTAACAAGCAGGGAGTCGATAAAGCGCGAAAAAAAAAAATTCGCATTTCCACGAAGTGAAATCATAACGAGTGGGCGAATCACTAGGGGTTCGTTCTTAACGTAAATCACCCGCGACATTGCCCATCTCGCGCATGTAAATGAGTGACAACGCGTGTGTAGAGTATATACAATGTTTCTTTTTTTTTTTTTTGCCGTTGAGCCTCCGCCCCCCGCGTCCTCAACCCCGGGGTAGTAGCTTGTTGTCGGCGTTGTCGTTTTGCCTTTCGCGGGCGAGAGCGCGTTCACGATCGTTTTCATCCATGGCAGAAAGAGAATGTGTGGTCTGGAACGCGCTTATTCTTCATCGTCATCAGCATCATCGTCATCGTTATGACGTATAGCGGGTACATTCCATGTGTTGTGCCGTGACAGCAGAAAGAGAATGTGTGGTCTGGAAAGCGCTTATTCTTCATCGTCATCAGCATCAGCATCATCTTCATGGCGTATAATGGCTACCTTGCATGTGCTGTGCCGTGATGGCAGCGTAATCGTCATCGCACTAGCGTGGCTACACCAGGCTACACCGGGGGAGTGATGTACAAGCCTCGACCTTAAGGAGCTTCGCCCCTAAAAAGTAGCGCGCATATCGCACATTGAGTTTGCGAATTTCCCTAGCAAGATTCTACCTCGAACATTAAGTCATCGACGCTTTGCCAAACGGAGGTGCGCAGTGAGAACTCCACCAAAGGGAATCGATCTGTGGCCGTGCTACGTACTCCCTCAGGTTTCACAGTAGTGGAGCTGCATTTAGCACAGGATTTAGTACACCTATCGCTACAAAAGAACGACATTAGTGATGGATTTTTCAAGGCGCTGATAGTTTAAGAACTTCGCTTGTACGAGCCATTGCATCGAGATATGCTGGTCGAGTTTGCACATCGCTGATGGTGTGTGCACGTGGAGTAGTCGTTAAATGAAATGTTTACAGACCTCACAAGGGAGCAGGCTACGATCTGAAGGCAAATACAAACAGATTCCTTTTCCAGCCCTCATCGGCTGTCTGGAATTCACCCACAAGAAGTTCAACCAAACTGCCGACATTGCATCTTCAAGAAGGCTACCCAAAATCACATTCATCGGGAATGCGAGGGGAATCCACTTCCAAAGACAATACTGCCTCCCAAGAGGCGGGGGATGTCACTCCTGTCGCCAAATGAAAACCGTATACTAAGGCAGAAGCGGTTAACTGGGCCGAAACGGTCGTGGCAAGCTACTGGCCATCACCCTTCGAACCACCGGCAAGCTAATTTCAACGACCTCATTGCGCCTTCAATAGAGTTGTTTCTATCTCTCTCTCGTGCAGACAAGCGTATGCGTGCGCAGGGTTCTTCATCAAGGGAGAGCGAAGTTAGTGAAGTTAAAGACCCTAGGTACTTTAGGGGAAATTAGAGTTACTATATATGCTCCCTACGGGAACATATAAAAAATGCCCCCCACCTCCCCGAAGGGAATCGTGAGGAAATGCGAATGCATTTCACGCGCGCTTTACTCCATTTATATATGGTGGTTGTGGTTCGAAGAAGGAAAAGGCGCCTAATTTCTGCAGCCCGGTCGGGAGCACGGCGCCACGCCTGTTTTTTTTCTTTTTTTTTATCGCGGGAGCTCCGCCAAGCTCCCGCGATTCGAGCGCCCTCACACACCAGAGCGCGCTCCTCCTCCACTCACTCTCCGCTAGTCCGCCCGCACCACCTGCTCCGGTTGCTAGGGGCGAGGATAAGCGCGCGCCCGCAGCTGTTGCTATGGGAGAGGGAGTGAGAGCGGAGAGATAACACCTGCCGGCGCGCGGACAACGCCGGACAACGCCAGAAAACGCCGCCTGACATAGCCCGACTAAGAAATGCATTCGCATCTAAAAAGGCAGCATATACAGTAACTCTATTGTCACAAACAAGCGCTGGAACCACCCTCAAAAGCGCGTCAAAACAGACGGCGCCAGCCGATCACGCGTCGCGATTCAAGGCGCCAGCAACGGTCGCTTCTCCAAAGCGTACACCACCTCGCCTCCTCTACAAACAACGCACGACGTGAAAGCGAACACCGGGCAACATCGAGAGAATTCGAGGAAGCCAACGCGGCTGCCACCGGCGCGCGTCCGTCTAGAACCTACTAGAAGGATCTAGTCCGTTCCCTGGCTTTTGCTGTGCTGCGCCCACGTGAGTGGTGTGGAACGTTCTCGAACTGGAGCGCGGCCTGAAATAAGCGGGTGACGACGGAGAGTCAGGGGGTCGGTGAAGAGCGGCAAGAGCCATGTAACGGGCAAACGACGGAGGGGAACAACAACCAGCGCTGGAGTCTCCGTGTTTCCTAGAAAAAAAACATTCGGACGCATTTGAAGACTTGGTGGACCGGACATCTTCGGTGAATATCTTAGGGACCATAAGTGTTCTAAAGATTTTGTAAAGTATAATATTGTATTTGCAGCGCAATTGGTTTGTTTGTTCCCGTTGTCCTAATCATATTGTAAGTTATATAGTGAACCGACTTGCCGAGTGTGCATGAATGTACATGTGTATGCAATTATTGTATTGCCTTAACTAAGAATATATTCTGTTGTGTTGTCAACTCTTGGCTCTGACTCGGTCTTTGGACCACAACCGGCGTTTGCTGGCGCACTAAAAGGACCTACCCTCAATTGTCCGAGCTTTCGTGGTGCGTTTCGGGGGGCAGATACGTCAACCCTTTGAATCCGCCCGGCGATTGTCTTCCCATTTACGGGATTAGTGACATCTATTTACACCGCAGCGTACTCTCACCTTCCCAACCAATGCCGCGCTCCCCTGTGCAAGATGTCGAACAAACTATAGCCCAACATCTGACTATTTTGAAGCATATTCCCAGCCCCCCTCCCACTGATGAACGCAGTGCAAAGATGAGGTATTTAGGAGAGGTCGATCAGCCAATAACGTAAAAAGCTGGGTAATTAAGCGCGATCAATGTTGACGGGAATGCGAATAGTGCGCGTTCGGTTCAACTATAGCTTCCGACCCGCCTTTTATTTTTGAGGTCATGGCTAAAGTTGCGTGGGACAACCTATAAAGGATTCCTTGTTCATTCCCCCAGAGGGTACGCGCCATATATTGAAGGATCACCTCAAGAGCGCCTTCGACACCGTGAAACACGCGGCCATCTTGGATAAGATCAGCCGACTTGATCTTGGTGCGAGGTTCCACCGGTACGTCAGCAGCTTCCTGCACGGACGTAAGGCGACGGTCAAAATCGACGGGGCCTCGCCGCGAACGATTGGCACGAGGGGTGCTGGTACACCGCAGGGCTCTGTGCTCTCCCCCCATGCTTTTCAACCTCGTCATGATCGGGCTACCAGAGCGTCTCGACGCCATAGAGGGCATCAATCACACGATCTACGCAGACGACGTGACCGTGTGGACCACGGAGAATGTGAGCGTCGGCGAAATGCGAGACAGAATGCAGCAGGGCCGTCCGGGAGGTTGAGCGGCATTACGTGCTAACATGTTGTGAAACATCTGTGCGTGACTGACACCAGTGGCGTTTCAAGTACCGCAAGAAGGAATGTCCTTTGCTGCGGACACTTCCAGGTAGGACTGTGTATGCAATGTACAGGGGGGATCAAAAGTTCCCAGGCCACGTGGCCATAGGAATACATGGGATAGTGGCCTGGGAACTTTTGACCAGCCCTGTACGTCTCTTGACGCGTCTCCGCGGTGCACTGAATGCTGGCCTTACACACCCAGAGACTGTGCCAAAATAGAGGATACGCTGACTGTGCTGTTCTTGGAATTTTGACAGCGCCATGGGCGAGACGCGCCAGCACGGACGCCTGGCTGGGGACGGGACGCGCAGAGCGTCGACAGCGTGTGTTTGGGTGGGCCGGGCGGTAAAGGGAGGCGAGCTCGGCGTAATGGAAGAATCAGCAGACGCGAATGAAGTTCTGAGCAGTGCGGGCGCATTTCACCCTTAAGTCGATCGACCATTTGCGTTGAATAAACCGTTTGTTATTGTTAGCCACTCTACTGCTTATTTTTGTGGACAGGATAGGAGCCCCTGTACTGCCCACAACTTTTCTTCCTGTACTGTGTTCTCACCAGCCAGCACGGCCTAAGCGGGCGTCTCCAGGGGCCTTCTCTTCGCTTTTCGGGCCAGCGTCGATTTTAGATTCGGTGCTTTGCTAAGGATCGAAGCCAAAATTATTCGCCACGTTGCGAATCCCAGCGATTACCAATTCCTCAGTGCGTTCTTCATCACTAGTAGACGCTGATGACGGTGGCGACGACGATGGTGGTGCCGAACACATGACTAACGCGTGCGCCTAGCCGACGAAATGGCAGCTGAAACTCGTGTCACCGTTTCGTGTGGCCATATGATCAGATGGGGCGTGACCATGCGAGGTGGCCACGGGGCAGCGCTGCCGGCGCTGAGAATTGGTGGGCTTTGCACTCGTTTTGAATTACGCTCGATATTGGTCCTACAAATCAATATTAGAGATATTTATTCGCCCCTCCGTTGCATTATCAATAGCGAATCGTTACAAGGGGGTCGATAACGATACGTTGGTGTCACTGCTCCTTTAAGTAGTTTTAGGTGAATGCACGAGGGATCCTGAGAGTTTTTACCCTGTCTTTCGACAGCATCACCGCGGCATTTTGATGTGATCACCATAATGCGCATTTATTGACGGGGTACATGCGATCGCCCGACTTGCAGCGAAACGCCTCGGAAAACTCGTCCATATTCATGGCCGGCACCTCGCAGCGGTACCTGCCGGGGGAGTGCCGACCGCTCTTGCTGCCGCTGTAGTAGCACCACTTGGCGCACTGGAACACGAAGAACAGCTGTCGAGCGGTCAGATTGACGGCCGGCAGGACGACGTCACGCTGCGACGGCGCGAGCATGTCAAAGGCACCGAACGCCATCAGAGTCCCACCGAGGTCGGCTAGGTTCTCCGAGTCGGCGGTGTCGTTGAGCTTATCCTGCCGAGACTGCGGTTCCATGTGCATCTGTGCCTGCAATACAGGAGTTGAAAGTGTACAGCGCAAACCAGCGATGCTAAGGAGATACCGGCGGCCGTCTGGTTGGTTGTACACTCAATTTTTATGAAAGGGAACCCGCGAGCGCGTGTTCTGCGCGTTCCGGCGGCTGCTTGCCGCGCATTCAAAGCGGGAGCAGGCTTGCAAAAGGCCAGGCTTGCAACCCCCCTCCCCCTTCAAGGCGATTACGCAAGAGGCCCGGCCTCTTGCGTAATCGCCTTGAAGGGGGAGGTGGGTTGGAATCTTGCCGCCCGTTCCATATGACCAATGACTGGTTGTTTTGCTCGCCACTAGATGGCCCGAAAAGAGGCTGTGGTTGCTCTCGCGCCCGCTTGAATGCTCTGCAAGCAGCCGCCGGAGCGCGCAGGCCACGCGCTCTCGTGTCCCCTTTCAAAAAAATTGACAGTGTACACGGCCTTGAGCACAGCAGCGCAATATCTATAGGAAACACGGATAAACAATGACACACACACTACAGACACAGAACACATCTAACGATGACTGCCACAGTCAAGTCATATAACATTGTCACTGCGGAGGTGTTTCTCAGATCACGTATACATATCTGCACCCGCGCTCGATTTGGTTGTGAGAATGCAACTCTCCATCGGCGCTTTGAAAACGCGCCAAACGTCTCTAATGCACCGATTTGCAAGACGAATGCAAAAGAAAGAAAGAAAGAAAGAAAGAAAGAAAGAAAGAAAGAAAGAAAGAAAGAAAGAAAGAAAGAAAGAAAGAAAGAAAGAAAGAAAGAAAGAAAGAAACGCGTCGTTCGCTAGCTTGGTATAGCTTGGTGTTGTTTACAAGGTTGGCACTGAGACAGTCATCGTTCGGAGACCTTTGCAAAGAAAATCAGCACTGTGACCCAGTTCCGAACTGTAGACACCTAACCCAACATTCCCAGAGCTTTAGGTCTATGGGCGTCATCTGCAATGAGTGGGGTATCACAAGCTGCCTTCGTAATCAAGTGGGATAGCTATTTTGGTAGCGTCCTAAACGTCTCCATTGAGGAGTCGTCTAGCGCGTTTCAAACATTTCTTTCTCATTCGTTTATGTTTCAGATATGATTCGAGGATTGTATTGCGGACAGGTCAGAACACTTTGGTTATAGATCCTGTCGGCTGCATATATGGTTTACATCGTTTCTATAAATTTGACATTTGTAAGAAATGGCGGTGGGGCTGCTAAAGGAAGAAACATGACGGAAGAAAAAAAAAACATGTTTCCTCAATAAAATATTAAGCAGAGCAACAATGTTTAGACGATAGGAAGAACTTTGCGTTTAGCATTATTACGGTGCTTTATTGCTCTCTTGTCCACCGCTTGATACTTAAGAGGTAATAATTCTATGCGGGCTTTAGGTCCCAGAACCACGATATGATCATGAGGGGCGCTGTAGTGGAGGGCTCTGGAAATTTCGACCATCTGGAGTTCTTTAACGTGCACTGACATCGCACAGTACGCGGGCCTCTAGCCTCCATCGAAAGGCGACCACAGCGGTCGGTATCGAACCCGCGAACTTCGGGTCAGCGGCCGAGCACTGTAACCACTACACCACCGCGACTGGACTTGATAGCTGATTTGCTACTTCTGGTAACTGAGGTCTCGGCCAAAGCGATTGTTGTTCTAGGCGCTATGTTGTATTATGGTGACATGCCACCTTCTAACAAGGCGCCGAAAAGCACGTGCTTACTCTTTTGTGGGATTCCCGCAAACAGAGCGCTTCCTTCAGGTAGTGTTCCATCGCCTCTGGAGTTGCCCAGCTGCGAGCTTGGTTATCTTCATTATAGTCGAAGCCCCGGACGTCAAAGCCGTGCATAATTTCGTGTCCGATTACCTGCATTACGCGCAAAGAGCGAAAGGGAAACGAAAAGTCATTCGCTAACGAATCTACAAGCCATCGTTTACGATATAGGGTCACTCTTATCCCATTTTACCGCATTCGTAGATAACATCCTCGGAATTTTTTTTTTTACCCTCACAGATAAGAAGGACGTTGACACCCAAATGTCGACCACGCTTTTCACGTTTACGGAGGCTGAATTGTCAATGTCTTTTCTCTGAAACCCGATAAAGGCACGTTGCAGCTAACGGGCAGTACTCTAATGGAAAGATAGCCAATATAAATACAACCAAAACAAATATACACAAACTAATTCTATTGTCCTCTCTATTCTGAAGAGCGCCAGGCGAAGAATTCCGGTAGGAACTCCTGACAAGGGAGTTGTACTAACGCGTGGCGAATTCGTGAAATACGCTTATTGGGATATCTGCTATCGAGGGCGGAACAGGCAATGAAAACACACGCAACGAGCAGGCAGTTGTAATTGCGAAAGCCACATCCGCTATTACTGTCTCCCCGTGAGAGCTTTTTACCACGAATTCTGTGTTCGGTAACTATATACATGGTGTTTTTTTTTTAGACAATAGAGTCTTCTTTTTGTAAAAATCCTAACGAAATTTGAATCAAGGCGCGCCGCGGCCGTATGTTTTCGTGAAAAGATGTAAGTCATCTCACTTGTGTGGCGCATCGCTTTACTTTTGCGTGTAGTATTCGATGCTTATCCGTTTCTTTGAAACTGTGCACAGGAAAACCGCAATATCTACCTTTTCTTTGTCTGGCAAGCATAAAACTGAGGGGCAGCCACTGCGGCGCTTCTTCTTGCAGACAGGCGAGATAGTTTTTTGCGCCTTTGTATAGTTTAAGAAAGAGACTGACAACCCCCACCCATCGCAGGCAAACAATTAAGCTGTTTACTTCTGTATTCCAGTGTGCTTGCCAATTTCTCTGACCAGATTCTGCTTCGGCGCGCCTTGGTTCAAATTTCGTCACTTTCCTGTCACCGGTCGTTCCGGTGATCCGCCGCGCTTTGTGGCAGCCGGGCGCGATCAGTTTCAATTTCGCCCTTGAAATTTAATGTTGAATATCTCGAACTACGTACAACTTTTGTTATTTCTAAAAAAAAAAAATGGGTATGCCATAAATTGTCATGCACTACAACTTTCTAGTATAAACTACTGCACTCAAAGCAATAACTAAAAGTTAATTAACGACTTTTGTTAATTAGCCACGTCAGCATCAATTTAGCTGCGGTGAGGTATTTGTGCCTCGGCATAGTGTTCATGTGCGAAAGCGACAAGAGCCTGACTGTCATAGCGTTTTACAGCGAAAAGCTGTTATGAGATCAGAACAACGGCCGTGTTTGGCGCCGTAGTTGTCCGCCACAGCCGCCGTCGGTGTCTGTAACCACAATCGCGCGAAATAAGAAAAAAAATATCTAGTATGGGACGGGGTTCGAAGCTAGGCCTTCTCCGTGGCAGCCCAGTATCCTACCACAGAGCCATGCCGGTCCTTGAAACTTCACAAAAAGACCCTATACAGGCTTCATGTCGGCAAGGAACCACGTTAACATTTGTAGTAAAGCGTGGCAGAAAAGTAAGATAACAACTAGGCGTCACCCAATGAGAATTTCGTAGTGAGTGGGTTGTTGAATGCTTCCAACCCATTACAAAAGGCTCAGGCATAATTCTTCATCGTCATCCGCCCCAGCATCAACAAAGGGCACATAATGCCTTACAGGTGTGTCGCAGGTACCACATTTCTCCCCATAATGATGAATAATGGCATATTGGCGGCTTCCCTACTTCACAAAAAATATGACGATTTATAGCTAGGGCTCTGTGTTTTCGGATAAATCCGAAAAAATCCGATAAACACTCGCCGGTAAAATTTTTCACTACTTCGGATTTATCCGATAAACTCCGATTTTAAGAGGGCATTTTCAACGTTCAAATGGCATTTTCAAAGCAGGGAATCACCAATAGGAAGGTAGCGCACCTCCAACAGCGGCAGCAACCTCGTAAAGTATGCCTGCGCCTATTACAACAAGCTTTAAGGTTGTAACACGAATATACGTAGTTGTTTTGTATTCAAGTATTTGTGCTTGTATGTATATGTGTTTGTGCTGTAGTGATCAATGCGAGACGACGACGAAGAAGCCATGAAAGCAAGCCCCAGCGTTGGTGACAGACACGCGACCCGAGCTTGCGCTTGCTTGGATTTCGGCCTCCTGACGTTCCTCGTCCTGTCAGTTCGTTTAGACGTGAATAAACCACGTGACATTTGGTGGAGGTACGTGGATTCCCCGTACAAACCTGGAACTTCGCTCCCGTACGCTCCCCCCCTGTTCGTGACACCAACATGGCCAACGAGACTCCTCTTCAGGTGGGACCTTCGGCCGTCCACGTCACTTGCGGCGCCGTGTATCCTGAACGAGATCCTCCTATCTTCTCCGGCTCAGGTGAATCGGACGTGGAAGATTGGTTGTCGAGGTAGGAAAGAGTCGGCGCCAGTAACAAATGGGACGAAGGTAAGCTTGGCTACGTCACGTTTTATCTCTCGGACATCGCCCAACTGTGGTTTCAAAAACACGAGGCGGAGATTCCTACGTGGTCTGCTTTCAAGACTTCTATTACGGATATCTTTGGACGACCTGCGGCTCGCAAGCTTCACGCCGAGCAGCGTTTGCGTCAACGTGCGCAGCAACCAGGCGAAAACTACACGAGCTACATCGAGGATGTGCTGAATCTATGCAACCGCGTGAACTCTGCCATGCCTGAGGAAGAGAAAATCAAGCACATCATGAAGGGTATCGAAGACGGCGCCTTTCAAATGCTGCTCGCAAGAAATCCCACCACGATCGCTTCACTCGTCTCACTCTGTCAGAGCTTCGACTAGTTGCGCCGGCAGCGCGCGATTGCCCGCCAAGCCCTCGCGACGCCAGACCCGCTCGCAAGCTTATAGCTGGCTGCCCGTCCTGCCGATCAACAGCCGCTCCTTTCGACGATAAAGGACTTCATCCGCGAAGAGGTAGCGCGCCAGCTGTCACTACTGCCGCTCACGCATGAGCCTGCGCATGCTTTGGCTCCGGACCTTCAGCACGCCATCCGGACCCAAGTCGCTGAGGCCCTTCCACCGATGCTTCAGCAACTACCTGTCAGTGCACCGCTCACGTACGCCGCCGTCACTGCTCGGCCCGCGCAGCAGCCTATGCCCTAAGCTCGCCCTGCCATGCCGCCCCATGCCGTGCCCACTACCGCGAACGCTGCATCATATGCCTTCGCGAGATCTTCGGCTCCGTTTTACCGTCGCCCAGACGCTTGGAGGACGCCGGACCCATCTGTTTCGCCTGTGGCATCGCTGGACACGTCGCCCGCCACTGTCGCCAAGGTCCTCCTCCATTTGACGCCATGGGCAGGCCTGTTGCGTCGTCGTCAAGGACGCCGCCAAGGTACACCACTGACGATCAACGACCCTACGCCAACCACCGGTCACCATCTCCTCCCCGACGACGCTCCCCCGTCACCTATGCGTCGCCGACCTACCACAGGAGAGGGAAACTGATCGCTGCAGCTCCGGAGGCAACAGCTGCATGCGAGTCGAACTGCCCAAGGCCTCCATCTCTTTCGCCGCAAAACGTTATCGACGTCAATGTTGAGGGGACCGCCGCACAAGCGCTCATTGACACAGGGGCCGCCGTTTCCGTAATCTGTGAGACCCTATGCCGCAAGTTAAAAAAGGTGACCACGTCGCTCTCGGGCCTGATGCTCCGCACGGCCAACTCACAGTGCATAGAACCTTCAGCTGTGTGCACTGTGCGCGTCACTATCCAAGGTGAACTTTATGTCATTGAGTTTTTCGTGCTGCCGCCATGCTCCCACGAAGTCATTCTCGGGTGGGACTTCCTTTCGCGTCATCGGGCCATCATAGATTGCTCACGTGCTGAAGTCACCCTTACACCGCTGCAAACTTCTCTTTTGGTGGATCCCCTTCCCGAAGCTTGCAAACTTGTCGTTGCTGCATACACAGACATAGCGCCGAAAACATCCACCCTTGTAGCCCTGACCTGTACGGCCGCTTCAGACTAAACTGTTCTGTTCACCCCCATCGGAGGCGTTTCTCCGCCGCCGCGGCCTACAACTGCCCTTTGCCGTACTGACCATTCAATCGGGTGCTACAATCATGCTAATTGCGAACTCGCTAACGTCGTCAGTTACTTTACTTCGCGGCGAAGTTTGGGCAACATACAAGACGTTTACCTCCTGCGCTCTCTGGAGTCTGCTGAAAACCAACCTCACCTTCAGCTTAATGCCATGACACCACCTGTGGCCACACCTCCCGCTTCAGACTCCTTCCACCCTTCTGTTGCCTCTGAACTATCGCCGACACAACGACGCGAACTCTTGGCCCTTCTTCGAGAGTTCCGCTCTTCCTTCGATTGCGCTCAACCATCTTTGGGTCGCACAGCGGGCATCACGCACCACATCGACACCGGTTCTCATGCTCCCTTACGCCAACGACCATATCGAGTTTCAGCAGAAGAGCGACGTATTATCAACGAACAAGTCGATGATATGCTCAAGCGTGGTGTCATCCAGCCATCCCAGAGCCCCTGGTCGTCCCCTGTTGTGCTTATGCGCAAAAAGGACGGGTCTATCAGATTCTGTGTCGACTACCGCCGGCTCAGTAAGATAACTCGGAAGGATGTATACCCGTTGCCACGCATAGACGATGCTCTCCATTGCTCGCAAGGAGCGAAATATTTCTCGTCTTTGGATTTACGCTCGGGTTATTGGCAAGTTCCAATGGCTGACCATGACCGATCAAAGACTGCATTCCTCACGCTTGATGGGCTGTATGAGTTTAACGTCATGCCGTTCGGACTCTGCAACGCCCCAGCTACTTTCGAACGGATGATGGACACCATCCTTCGCGGCTACAAGTGGAATACCTGCCTCTGCTACCTTGACAATATCGTCGTGTATTCTCGTGACTTTCCGACTCACCTTGTTCGTCTTCGTGCAATTATCACGTGTCTCACCTCTGCTGGCCTTCAACTTAACATCAAGAAGTGCCATTTTGCCGCACGCCAGCTCACTATTCTGGGCCACGTCGTATGCAAGGAGGGTGTTCTCCCGGACCCTGCGAAACTCCGCGCCATAGCCGAATATCCGAAGCCCAATTCCATGAAGACACTTCGAAGTTTTATCGCACTGTGCTCCTATTTTCGTCGATTTGTGCGCGACTTCGCCTCTATCATCGCGCCTCTTACCAATCTACTGACAGCCTCCAAAGGCATCTCTGCTTGGTCACCAGAGTGCGACGAATCATTTATCACGCTACGGCGCTTGTTAACATCGCCTCCGATACTTCGTCACTTTGACCCTGATGCGCCTACGGAGACCCATACCGACGCCAGTGATGTCGGTATTGGAGCAGTATTGGCTCAACGAAAACCAGGATACGAAGAATACGTGGTTGCTTACGCGATTCGAACCCTCAAGAAAGCCGAGTGTAATTATTCCGTCACTGAGAAAGAGTGCCTCGCCATTATCTGGGCTTTGGCCACGTTCCGCCCGTACCTTTATGGCCGTCCTTTCGAAGTCGTCACGGACCACCACGCTCTATGTTGGCTATCATCGCTGAAAGATCCGTCGGGACGCCTCGGTCGTTGGGCGCTTCGCCTGCATGAATACGACATTCGTGTTGTGCACTCGGACGCTGATGCGCTATCCCGCTCGCCGCTGCCGGCTGACACAGCTTCCTCGTCGGCTTCTTCAGCTGTCTTGACACCAATTGACTTCGCGCACATGTCATCGGAGCAACGTGGATTTCCCAACTCCTCGACTTTCTGACTGATCCATCAGCTCATCCGGCCTCAAGAACTATCCGCCGTCAAGCCACGCATTTCGCTATTCGAGACGGCCTCCTCTATCGGCGGAATTACGCGTCTGAAGGTCGGAGGTGGCTGCTGGTGATACCCAACCACATGCGCTCGGAAATCTGTACTGCTTTCCACAACGACCCGCAAAGCGCTCACGCCGGCGCTCTCAAAACGTACAACCGCCTGCGTCAGCGGTACCACTGGCGCGGCATGTACACATTTGTTTGCAAGTACGTACGTGCTTGTACTGCATGTCAGCGGCGAAAAGCTCCACCTCAACGCCCAGCCGGCACACTTCAGCCTCTGCCTTGTCCGGCGCGTCCATTTTACCGCGTCGGTATCGACTTATACGGACCGCTTCCCTCGTCTTCTTCTGGAAATAGGTGGATCATTGTCGGCGTGGACCACCTCACGCGTTACGCAGAGACGGCAGCACTGCCCACAGCAACCGCAAGAGAAGTTGCGTTTTTCATCTTACGCAAGTTTGTCCTTCGCCACGGTGCTCCCCGTGAACTTCTGAGTGACAGAGGGCGTGTTTTCCTGTCCGACGCTATTCAAGCCTTGCTCGTTCAGTGCAACATCGTTCATCGCATGACGACAGCATATCATCCGCAGACGAATGGCCTCACAGAACGATTTAATCGCACTCGGTGATATGTTGACAATGTACACCGCATCAGACCAGACCAATTGGGACACCGTCCTTCCATTCGTCACGTACGCGTACAACACCGCTACGCACGCGACCACAGGTTTTTCGCCTTTCTTTCTCTTGTACGGACGCGAACCATCCTGCACGCTGGACACTATGCTTCCCTACACGCCCGACTCATCTGAATACACTGCATTTTCGGATGTTGCCAGGTGCGCCGAAGATTGCAGAAAATTGGCCCGTTCACTGACAACCGAGGACCAAGGCCACCAGAAGCTAAGGTACGACAAGACCGTCCTCTTCCTACTTTCACGACTGGTGCCCTCGTTTGGCTTTGGATTCCATCGAGTACTCCTGGCCTTTCGTCGAAATTACTGGCCCGATACCACGGGCCCTACCGCATTCTCGCCCGTACGTCACCAGTCAATTATGATATTGAGCCTTTGACACCGTCCGATGACTTACGTCGTCGTGGTAGGGAAATCGTTCATGTGAGTCGCCTCAAGCCCTATTATGACCCCGCTATACTGACTACGCCTTAAAGGCCAACTCCGGCGATTTTTTGACCGTGTCAGGATAATGGTGCTTTTATGTTCCTGAGACACTCTTGTCACGCGCCCGATAGCTGAAATGCTCAGCAAATTCGAAAATAAATTTTAATAAGCAAAAAGGCGCAATGCCGAAACCGAAACCCAACCCAGTGTACTGTCCAAGTATGACGTAGTAGTTTGTTACGATCCGGAAGTCGTGCAAGGCATGCTGGTCCCGCCGGCGCGGAATATCACACGCTCCTCCACAGAGAACAGAAAATCGCACACCAAACCAGCGAAGCACCGGCCAAACACCGTCAGCTTGTGACCAGCACAATATACGCTGTAGCGGCCAAAGTTAGCGAACCCATCGGCTGCGTCACTTCCGTCGACCGGCAAACCAACACGTCACACACGCAATGTTGCCAATAATTGTGGGAAGCCGGGTGGGCGTTTGCGGACAATCTTTAAAATTCATTTACAAACAATCAGCGCATGTCTCAAGCTTGAAATTTGGCATAAATGACGGAAATGTGCAAAGGAATGTACCCAGCGAATTTCATTGAGATCCATTGACCTCGAAAAACCTCCGGAGTTGGCCTTTAAGTCGCCAGGATGGCTACGCTCTTCACCGGGGGGCCAATGTAGTGATCAATGCGAGACGACGACGAAGAAGCCATGAAAGCAAGCCCCAGCGTTGGTGACAGACACGCGACCCGAGCTTGCGCTTGCTTGGATTTTGGCCTCCTGACGTTCCTCGTCCTGTCAGTTCGTTTAGACGTGAATAAACCACGTGACAGTGCGTTCAAACCTTCCAAACATCTAGAATACACTTAGTGTGGTGGAATGTTTTCGTGTTCAGATATTTCATCTAAGGCATCGGAGTACTGAGAATAAATATAAATCCTTTATTCATCGTCGAGAAGATTAGGATAGCTTGGAGAAAACGCTGAGAAGCAGCTTGACTAGTCCTACCCCCCCCCCCCTAAAAAGTACATTTTGGCGAGTTTACAGGAGTGCAAATCAACACCTTTATTAAGAGGGTAAATAAACAGGAAGTCAGAAGAAATGAAAGGATGGAGAAAACAGGATTATCAGCAATAATGCAAGCATATTCATTGCAAATAAATTTATACGAAGACATTGCAACAACTTATAATGCAAAATTAAACCCCGAATTTCGGAGAATTGGAGATTTACAAGAAATAAATTCCGATAAACTCCCGATTTCCTCCAAAGAAACGAACTCCGAAAAACACCCTTTAATTTCAAGAAAAATAAACTCTGAAAACACTGGAACAAGTATGCTTGTATTAATTGCCGAGGGAGCCCCATAAGGTCCCCATGATCCGTTTCCTCAGGACCTAAATAAAGTTCTCTTTCTCTCTCTCACGTTAACGTGTGTAATATAGCGTGGTAGGAGAGTAATATAACGAACGCGCGTGACGCATTGCGAATTATGTAACTATAGTGGGTCGTCAAACGCTTCCAACCCATTACAAAGGTCTCAACCATAATTCATCAGCAGCATCATCAGATATCGCATCAACAAAGTGAAAGTGCACGTAATGCCTGGCAGATGTGTAGCGCGTACCTCTCTTCTCAGCGAAAGGTGCGGTAACATTTATGCGTGTTTTGCCCGTTGTTTAGGCTTGACAGCGATACATATTCTTCTCGTTCTAGACCTATTCAATTCACAGTATATGTCTTTAGAGCTGGTGCACCTGTTTTGCGCTTGTCATGCTCGTATGTTATTTTCGTTAGCTTTAAATAACAAAAAAAATCGTAGTAATGTCTATATCGCTGCAGGTACACGGCCACTGCCGCAGCGTGCTTGCACTAGCCGGCTGTTGCCTGCTCTGCGGTCGCTAGTCGTGTCAGTGAAGCATTTGTTTCGAGAAGTCTTTAAAATAAACAAGAAAAACAGAATGAAATAAAAAGACCATTGAATAAAGATTCTTGCTTACTGTCAACTTGATGGTCTTCAACGGAGCGTTGATGCGCGTTTGGGACACATACCGGACCTGTCTCCACGCTTCCGTCAGCAGAGACAAGTTCTTTAACATTATGTACATGAACTGCTGCCTCGTACATAAGCTTGCCTTTATCAATGTCAGCTGCCCTGAAAAATTTATCCAAACCTTTGACGGTCTGAAAACTAGCCAGCAGTTTCGGAGGAATGCACACAGACGACGCCATGACTGCAAAAGCAGCCGCGCGTGTGGTCTGGGAGGAACGCTATCACCCCATGCACGCGAAAACGGCCGCATTGGCGCAGAACGCCGCCGTGTTGGTGGCGCCGCCTGTGCAAGCGGAGTGTGCCCATAGGGGCTTTAAAGCCTCGGCCTCGAACGCAGCATCCATCCATATTTAAAGTAACTCTGCGACGTGCGCCTGCCTTGGCCTACCTCGCCTGGCTGTAACACCGCGTTCCCCGCTTACGCTCGCCCCTCGAAAAATCACGGCCCCGCTATACGGGAAAAAGCGACGCGCGTTGTGTTTCTCTCCAGTCCGGTCGTGGTGTTCAGTAAAGATGGTGACCTCAGCCCAAGCTCTGCGTCCAATCAGCGAAGCTCTTCGGGCTCTCACACCACTTTCTCTGATTACCGCTCTCACCGTTAACTACTACAACTACCACAGAGGTTTGTTTAATCATTCACCATGGACTTTAGTCGTCGGGTTGGAGATGTGCCATCAAACGCCAACGTGGGTACATCCACGTTAATTAAACGGTGCTGTAGCTGCCAAACACTCATAGGCTTTGTGCAAGCTCTCTAATATCGATGTACAGTAAACATTCAACTACTTCTGTAAGAACACGTTTTAATTCCCTGTTATACCGGTTCCCATGACGGATGTATCAAGCATGTATCTTTGGTTTTTTTTTTTTGTGCGCTACTTGATCACTATCGTACTGCACTGGTGACTTTTTCAGACACTGTATAGCTTGCGATAGTTTTCTGTTTTATTCAATCGACTTCATCGGCGATTTATTTATTTATTTATTTTTATTTATTGAATACTGCAGACCAAGAACTGGTCCAAGCAGGACAGGTACTAGAGAACAGGTTCAATCGGCTTCCAAGTGTTAGGTCTTACAGCAACAAACTAGGCAATAACAATACACGTCTTCGTGTGATGTAATTACCAATGACCAAAAGTATCATGGCGGTGGAGATGAAGCGGAAAATTAAATTGAATTGCATTGTCAGAAGAATCATCACAAAAAAACGCTTTCAAATATCAAAAAGAAACCATGAAGGTTTTGGCTAGTTGGTACTCTGTTGCCCAAGAAATTGACGGCGCGAAAAATGAACGACGGATGAAGCAAGGGGACGCACACGAGCGCTTGTCTGTCCCCTCGCTTCGTCTGTCGTTTATTATTGCGATAACAATCATATGGACAACCCGGCTGCTTTTTACCGTCGCCGTTGCCGTCATGTCCCGTATATGTATGTATATAATAAATACGCAAAGAAAATTATTCAAAAGAAACATTTTCCGAAGCACGATACTGGGGATTCGAACTTGCGAACCCACGCATTGCAGCGCGCGGTGTTAGACGACTCGGACGCGGAGCACATGTCCTTCAGCATACTAATGGCGAGCTATTTATACACACCATTAACCGTTGGCGGTACGCGGAGCTCGGAGGCGCTTCAGCGCGTGCTCTTTATCATCAGCAAGATAGAGTGAAAAACGCTTTTAAAGGTCGTCGCCCCGCTTGTTTTTCACCGGAGTTGCGATGCCACAGGCATCTTACCTGTGCCACCTGTACTTTGTCCTACAGGGCGTGGTCGTCTAAGCATGCTCGCTTGTCTCGTGAGGGGAGCGGTTTGCACGTCTTGTGCTTCCGCCGCAAAGTTTGCGTTAAGTTACACAGTGCGAAAGTCACATCACTCATTGCAGCGGCCGTGTTTGCAAAAGAAGTAAGCTGCGAGCTATAGATGAGCCAAAGTAGGGGCATGAATCTTAAACGGCGCGACAACTCAGACGAAAAAATACGATAGTAAACACACGAACACACACGAGCGCTTGTGTTCGTGTGTTTACTATCGTATTTTTTTCGTCTGAGTTGTCGCGCCGTTTAAGATTCATGCATCCGTACCAACTCGCCCAGCTGTCAGTGCTACTGAAAGTAGGGGCAGTTGGTTATGCAGAGTCGACATTTGCAGCATGTTGCTCAAACACAAAGTAGTAACAACTGCGACAGTTTCTTCGCGCTCGTCCTGTGTACACCTGTGCGTTCGTTCTGTGTGTCCTTCTTTGAGTTTTAGCCGCGCGTTGCTTGTTTCGAGCTGTGACAGTAGCGCTTATCCTGTGTATGTTCTTTTCGCGCGTCCTTTGTGCTTGAGTAGCGCGCTGGTTAGAGTTGCTTGCTGTTCTTCGCGTGATATTTCAATTTGTTGCTGTCACATTCATTGCTTCGCCCTTGCGGCGAAACTGACTTTTTTGCACTGCCAATTTCTCGTGCAACGCAGAGAAGAAAGAATCTAGTATGCCAATTTCTCTTGCAACACAGAGAAGAAAGAATATAGTATTGTATTGAGCAGACGGCGTTCGTGTCATCTCGTAGTCTTCTGTGTGTTCTATGCGGCCCTCGTAATTTTCAGTACATTCCCTCTTGTTTGGGAGATGCAGATGTAACAGAAATTATATGCGGTTCGTTAATGCATTAGTCTTTGTCAAAGTACAAGGTCCTTAAGTTTTGTTGTGACCTCAGCTTTTAAATCTATAAAGAAGAGAGCAGTTCCCTACTGCTCGCTACCAGTGATATATTAAATATCAAAATGGTTAAACTCTCAAGACGGCACAAATTACCTGGCCCAGGCTTCCATAGGCGGCTGACAGAGGACCTTTCACGAAATATATTTCCGGCTGGAGGATCGCTGCCGGTATCAGGATTCTGTTTGCCCACCTCATGTAGTAAGCATTCGCCGCCACCGAGTTAAAGAAATAGGTTTCTTGGTCGGTGAGCAGTCTGTGCTGATGTGCCACGCGGGCTCTGAGCCACGTTGAGAAGAAGCGATCCGTGGAGTCGTTGTATGTGCCTGAAAAACGAAGTAAGGCAGGCGATAAAGCCCAAGCGTATTGTGCGGGCTTCAGTACTGTGCTCTACTAAATATCTCTATCAGATTAGTAATGGTGCGCGTCCATATCATTAAAGGGAGCCCGGTTATTGATACAACTGCACGAAATATAGCTTTCGGGCTGTGCACTCAGCACTAAGAAAGAAGAAGAAAAACAAAAACAAAACTCGCAATGTCCCTTATGCATTCACTTAAGACGACTCGAAGGCGAGAGCCATCTTTTCCTACTCAGTCGATGTATTGATTCTGCCCGTCACCATTGGAAAGCTTTCTGCATCTAATGCGGTTTTGCAGTGCTTCAAAGATCGGGAGGCACCTCATGGGGTTTTAGATTGCTTCCGTTATCGGACCACTTTGAACCAAGCTACGACTTCATACGTGACGTCACTATGACGACACTGTTATGTCATAATGACGTCATAATTTCGCATCTGTGACGTCATATGGTGACATCATCGCGTGGTGATACCACTAGCTCCTTCCCGACGTCGCGGTTCACTGACGCTGCCGACGCGGGACGCCGACGGTCAAATCTCGCGTTTGATGAGGCGTGTAAGGCTTTCAGCGATGCAGCAATGTCGCAGAGGTAGACCATCAGCCTCGCATGCAAGAGGTCAGTGGTTCGAATTCCGGTGCCGGAGAATTCCCAACCGGATTAAAAAAAACTAGCATTGTTCCGTGTACGAATACAACCAATGAGCGAATCTCCTTAGAAATGGGACGCAAACGACTATGCGCCTGATCTCGCTGCTGGCTTTCATGAAGGCGGTAAGGTGGGGAACGGGTGGGGAGAGCGTCTGCTGCGCTTGGTGGCGGGAACGACTGAGCGAGTTAAACCCCGTATTCAGAAAGGCTCCTTGACTTGACTTGCCACCGCCTCAAGGCAGCGCGTTTGAAACGCGTTTGTGCTGCCTTGGAACCGCCTAAACACAGCGTGTTCGAAACGCTTTGGGCTGTATTGAAGGCGGTGGCAAGTCAAGTTCAAGTCAAGGGGCGTTTCTGAATACGGGGGTTAGTGTGCGGCGCGCGCAGCGCAGCGCGAGCCAGCCCAGGCAACGGACCAACCACTGGGCTCACGACAGGGCGAAGCGATGGTTTAGCGCGTTCGCCGGTTTCAGGGAAGAGGGCAGAGACGAACAAAGAGGGAGGGGGGAGACAGAGGGGTACAAGCGGTGATGCGGGGGGGGGGGGGGAGCTTCGACGGCGGCGACAGCGGGGAGCGGGCCTAACGAGCTCCGCTCCTAAAAAAATCCCCATGATGATAGAATTGCATAAAAGGCCTGGGGTGCGGCCTCACCGGCGACTACAGCCGGCAATGCACTCCCTCACCAGAGCAGGATTGGCCACCCTGGTGAAGTACTTGGCCACTACCTCCCATATGAATACACCAATTAACCCTCGGCCCTCAGTCTTCAGCGGCTGCGAATCAACTGACCAAGGCGGTGGTCTGACCTGCGACGCAGCGGAGGGTGCTAAGAATCCCTGCGTCCGGACAGGCCGCCATTGGAATCTGAGCTTGACTACATTTAACGCTAGAACGTTATCCAGTGAGGCGAGTCTAACTGTGCTATTCGAGGAATTAGAGGGTGGTAAATGGGATGTAATAGGGCTCAGTGAGGTGAGGAGGACACATGAGGCTTTTACAATGCTGAAGAACGGACACGTCCTATGCTATCGTGGCTTTGTTGACAGAAGAGAACGGGGGAGTGGGGTTCCTTACTCATAAAGTTATAGCTGGCAACATAGAGGAATACTACAGCATTAGTGGGAGGGCAGCAAGTATCGTAATTAATTTTAATAAGAGTTACAAGATGAAGGTGGTACAGGCCTACGCGCCTACATCCAGCCATGATGATCAATTGGTTGAACGCTTCTACGAAGACGTAGAATCAGCAATGAGTAAGGTAAAGACACACTGTACTGATGGGCGACTTTAATGCCACGGTAGGCAAGAAGCAGGCTGGAGACCATGCAGTGGGGGGAATATGGCATCGGTAACGCCAGAGGGTATAGTTACTAGTAGAATTCGCAGAACGCAATAATTTGCGGATTTTGAATACCTTCCACAGAAAACTGGCTAACCGTAAGTGGATGTGGATGAGTCCTAATGACGAAACTAAAAGTGTAATAGACTTCATACTCTGTGCCCACCCGGGCATTGTACAGGATGTGAAAGTATATATATAGTTAACAAGATCCGATGCAATGACCATAGAATGGTAAGATCTCGAATTCGCCTAGACTTGAGGAAGGAACGGCAGAAACTGATACGCAAGTAGCCAATTAATGAACTAGTGTTGAGAGAGAAAGTACAGGAATTCAGAATTTCGCTTCAGAATAGGTACGCGGCTCTAACCGAGGAAACCGACCTTAGCGTTGACGCAATGAATGATAATCTGACTGGTATCATTAAGGAGTGTGCAATGGAAGTCGGGGGGTACAGTCATTAGACAGGACATTGGCAAGCTATCCCAGGATACGAGAAACCTCATTAAGAAACGTCACACCATGAAAGACTCAAATGCAACAGACAAAATAGAGCTGGCGGAGCTTTCGAAGTTAACCAACGGGCGTAAGGTAGCCGACGTAAGAAGGCATAACATGGAGAGAATTGAGCATGCTATAAAGAACGGAAGAAGCCTCAAAGGTGTGAAGGCAGAACTGTGCATAGGCAAAAATTAGGTGTACGCATTAAGGGACAAGGACGGCAAAGTCACTACAATATGATAGAATAGTTGAGGTAGCGGAGGAAGTTCTACAGAGATCTGTACAGCAGCCGAGACAATAAGGATGATAACGTAAGAAGCAGTAATAGCCCAGAAGAATCTGACATCCCCACCAGTATTGACAGGGGAAAGTAAATAAAGCCCTAGAGGAATTGCGAAGAGGCAAAGCCGCTGGTGAGGATCAGGTAACATCAGACCTGTTGAAAGAAGGTGGAGAGATTCTGTTAGAAAAACTGGCCAACCCTGTATACGAAGTGTCTCTTGACGGGGAGGATACCAGAATCTTGGAAGAATGCCATCACCTTAGCCCATCAGAAAGGGGACGTCAAGGACTAGCAAAATTACACGCCGATCAGCTTACTGTCCATGTCTACAAGCTATTTACAAAAATAATCACTAATAGAATTAATACAACACTAGACTTCAATCAACCAAAGGACCAAGCAGGATTTCGTACAGGCTACTCAACAATAGACCATATTCATACTATCAATCAGGTGATAGAGAAATGCGCAGAATACAACCAACCCCTATACAAAGCTTTCATAGATTACGAGAAGGCATTTGATTCGGTGGAGATATCAGCAGTCATACAGGCACTGCGAAATCAGGGCATCGACGAAGCCTAGATAAATATACTGGAAGAAATCTACAGCGGATCCAGTCAACATAGTCCTCCATAAAGAAAGCGACAGAATCCCAATAAAGAATTGTGTAAGGCAGGGAGACACGATCTCTACAGAGCTATTCACCACGTGTTTACAAAAGGTTTGCAGAGCCCTAGATTGGGAAGAGTTAGGGATAAGAATTAATGGAGAGTATCTTAGTAACCTGCGATTCGCTGATGGCATTGTATTGATGAGTAACTCAGGGGACGAATGATTACTGAACTGGATACGCAAAACAGAGGAGTAGGTCTGAAAATGAATACGCATAAAACTAAAGGAATGTGCAACCATCTCGGCAGAAAACAGCGCTTTACAATAGGTGGCGAGACACTGGAAGTTGTAAAGGAATACATCTACTTAGGACAGGTAGTAACCGCGGAGCCGAGCTATGAGAGTGAAATAACTAGAAGAATAAGGATCGAATGAAGCACATTCGGCAAGCATTGTCGAATCATGAATGTTAATCTACCACTATCCCTCAAGAGGAAGGTATATAACAGCTGCATCTTACTGGCACTTACCGACGGAGCAGAAACCTGGAGACTTACAAAGAAGGTTGAACTTAAATTAAGGACGACGCAGCGAGCGATGGAAAGGAAAATGATAGGTGCAACCTTAAGTTACAGGAAGAGAGCAGAGTGGGTCAGGGAACTAATGGGGGGTTAAGGATATCATAGTTGAAATGAAGAAGAAGAAATGGACATGGGCCGGGCACGCAGCACGTAGGCAGGATAGCCGCTGGGCATTAAGGGTAACTGACTGGATTCCAAGAGAAGGCAAACGCGTTTGGGGGGAGACAGAAAATTATTTGGGCAGATGAGATTAAGAAGTTTGCAGGGTATAGCGTGGCAGCAGAAAGCACAGGACCGGGTTGATTGGCGGAACATGGGAGAGGCCTTTGCCCTGCAGTGGGCGTAGTCAGGCTGCTGATGATGATGATGATGATGATAAGGCCTTTCACCTTAAAAATAAAGGGCACCTGTTCCTCATCTTCGTCTGTCCTGACTTGCCAGATATATAGCTCTATTACGCAAATCCGTCACGCAAGCAATCGCAGATACCAATAGCCTATTGCGCTTGGTGCGCCCAGCAATATGCGAGTAGGATATTCATTGAATTTTGATCGATCAGTGCGCGCTTATCAGCGGAATCGATAAGTACGTAGAACCGTTCACATCGCTCACTTGGAAGCGGCGATGAAGGAAGCGGACATTTATGCGCATCATAGTATTAGGGTGAAGGTCAGAGCAGAACAGAAGATTGAAGACACGTTAGAGCCGCGGCAGGCCCGCATGGAATCAACTAGAAGAGATGCACAGGGCAAAACACTCTACCCGTCTATGTCACCACCATCTAGCCAATGCTCCTTCAATAGCAATCTTGTGGCACAGAATGTATAGACGAGCCCGCCTCACGACAAATAGTGCAGCACAGTAGGAGCGAGGAAATGAACGTTGCAACTACAGGAAAGACAATCCGAAAAATCAACACCGAAGAACAGTTTCTAAAGACTCCTTCCACTCTTTTCGAAGCCTCGTCAACGCGCACTAACCATGTAACTAATGACGATACAGCAGCGAAGACCCCCGAGTACGTGGGGGGAAGAGATTTGTACATTCGAAAAACGGGAAGCCTTTGGAAGTTGAAAGGGCAGTCCACAAAAATCTTAAGAATGAGTGCACGCCAAAGACGACAAGTTCAAGTGTTATACAGTCCTCACAACTCTGCGTGCAAGTGCCCGGTGGTAGGCTAATTCACCAAGCGAAAAGAAATAGAAGGAAGACCACGAGGATGCTGAAGGTTGCCGTTTGTACTGCTCACAACTTCAGCAATTTCCAATAAGCTATAGACGCCAAGTTGGGGAAGGTGGATCGTACAGCCTAATTCAGAACATATTCAAAATGCCGAGATGGTGTCACATCCGAGTATGAAAAAGCTCAGACCGAGGCAGTGGCAGAAGGCTGATGCTTGCGAGGTGAACACAGCAAAAACGAGCAAATCAGGAAGAAAACTCCTCAAAAACAGCTACACTAGATCCTATGAATGCTTGCGTAACCGAAAAAAAAAAACCGTTCATCGACAACACATGTCCATCCAAGGGCAGTGGGGTAGCCCGGGGGTAAGGGGGGGTTTGACTTTCCCCTCCCAAAAATTTTCAGCTTTGCATGTGCCTATATACGCGCGCGCACACACTGTAAAAAATTTCCATAACCTTACAAAGAATATGTGCGTAACGACAAGGAAAATTTTTCTGTTTCAGGAAAACCGCAAAACTTTCCGCGACGTTACGGAAGCTGCTGTTGTTTCAAGTATAACAGAAATTCTACGCGTTATAATGCAGAGACTCTTTGTTTTTTCTCAAAACGGGCAGAAATCAGAAAATGAATACAGTGACACCTCCTGGAAACTACGGAAAGGTGCCCCCCGTTCATGCAGTCCTTTGTGGTAAACATCAACATTCATGCATGCTCTTCATTCAGATTCATCCATGGCATTTCACTTTTTTTTTCTTACACTTTCAATCTCTTTTGATATGGACTTCTTTCCTTCCCGTAGGAGTTTATCGACAAGTTTTACTCATGCGTGTGCAGTGTTCTGATTAGTGGTGGCTGCATTAAAGCATTTTTAACATTTTTGTCTGGATGGTTGCATGAGGGGAGTTACGTCAACTGCAATTTCATTGCGTTAGCCATTATATGGGCACTCTCGGCTGATTTTTGCCGTCGCCGTCCTGCCCCAGACATATATATATATATATTATAAGAAAGGCACAAAGAAAAATAAATCAGAGTACGAAAATTCCAAGGCCCCCCTGCTGACCGGGGATTCGACCGACGGACTCCTCGCTCTGCAGTGCGCTGTGTTTGACCACTCAGCCACGCACCATGCATGAGCCGGCATAACAATGGCAGGCTATTTATATACACCATTCACAGCTGGAGGTATGCAGATCTCGGAGGAGCTTCGGCATGTTTTTTATCACGCAACGCTCCTACACTCTCTTTAAATTTGAAAACTGCCCTTGAGGCGCGCACGAAAAACCTTTCTGTGCCCACTCGTGATGTGGAACGAAAAAAAAAGAACACCGCGCACACCTAAGGTCCCTAGATAAAACAAGTTTTTATCTAGGGACCTTACGCACACCTGCGTCAGACGCCACCGCGTGGCAGGAGACGCGGAGGGGTCATTCCGCGCACCGCACTTTAAAAGAAGAAATATCTAAGAGCCTCGGCTTCTGCGTTGTCGAGACTTGCAGCGCGTTGCTCAAACACAAAGGCGTAACAACTGTGATAGTTGTTTGTTCACGCTTGTCCTGTGTATACCTGCGTGTCCTTTTCAAGCGTCTCTCTCCGTGCTACAGTGGGACGCTGCAACTATCAAGCTGCTAGTCGACCTTCGTGTGACATTCTAATTTCTTACTATCGCATTCATTGCTTCGCCCTTGCGGCGAAACTGTGACTTTTGTTGTTGTTGTTGCTGCTGTTTGACATTTTTCGGCTGTATTTTGAAGAGTGCAGTCTTGTGATGTGTTGCCTCATTTCTTGTGTATTTTTAAATATTTTGCCCCGTACTGTTCCCCTTATAGCATAACTGTTTGGGACGAGCGATTGCGTTGACAACACCCCGACGGCCGTAAAGAACTGTGTGGGGCATAAAGATTGTAAGCTGAGCGAGTTCGTTTGGGTTCACGATGAATTTCGTGCAGAGCTCACGAGTAGGACGATGGACGGAAAAAAGCAGCGCTTGTTTAGTGTGCTTCTTCCGTCCGTCGTCCTATTCGTGAGCGCTGCACGAGCTTCATCGTGAAAATCTACGGGACATCCTGGAGACGCAGGCGCGCTGTCGGTGGCGAACCGCGATTTCCCGCTTCTTGCTTCCTTTCCTCTTGCTTTGATTTTCTCAGAACGCTTCTGTGGTCTCCCTTTCTTCTTTCTCCCTGATACTCTCGCCACATCCGGAGCATTACGTGAACCTGCTCACAGAATAAAGAAAAGAATCAATAGAAGTGAAAAAGAAAAAATACAGATCTTGGAGGGTGTGTTTTTGCAAGCTACTCTGCAGAGGCGTGCGCACGGGGAGGGTGGGAAGGGGGGGGGGCACTCGCCGTAGTCACTTTAAAGGGGAGGGGGGGCGCAAAGTCTGCCGCATACCTCGACTTAGTAAGAGAGGGGGGCCGCTGTAATAACTCGTCCCGTCTCCCCCCCCCCCCCCCTTCTTAAGGGGAACCCTGCGCGCGCCTCTGCTACTCTGTTAACACAAATGATTAAATACGGCCTTTTTAGCAGCTGACATACTCTTTTATCACTCCAGCCCGAAATACGAACTCGCACCACAGAGGGTAAACAGGACCAAAGACGTTATTTTTTCCTGATCGTCAAGCATTGGAGGCTATGGCAGGTGCTCCGCAGTAAGTATGGGAGCGACAATAAAAAATAATGATGTGAGGCAGATAGGAGGCATTTAAACACGCCCATTTGGTCACGAGCTAATAAGCGAAAAGAGCCATCGGCCATGGTCAAGTTCATAAGCGTGCGCAGGGTTGCCCTTCAGGGGGGGCACGAAGGTTAGTCGCAGCGCCCCCCCCCCCCCCTCCCTATTATGTCAATGTATGGGGCTGACTTTGCGCCCCCCCCCTACAATGTATAGGGCTGGCTTTGCGCCCCCCCCCCCCTTCTCGCCCCCCCTGCCTCCCCCCCCCCTCCCCCCCCCCCCCCCCCCCCGTGCGCACGCCTATGGTCAAGATGACGATCAGCCTAAGCGTCTAATTCGCAAAAGTTATTTTTGCACACAGATTTGAAATGACCCGCGCCCGCGCAGCGTCGTCGCTCTACTTTTTTGTTCGGGGTAAGCGCGCGTTAGAGGCGCAGAGCCCCGAACTACTTGCATGGCGGAGGAGCACGTCAGAATCCGGACTTTGGAGTGTGGGAAGCGTGCGCCTCGCTCGAGCGGCGTCGTTCCGTTACTTGCGGTAGCCATTTTGATTGGTGTTCGTCGGTCAGCTACACTTTTGAAGCCGAGGACCTACGGTAAGTTATTCCGAATGACCTTTGTGCGTTGTTTGTCTCTGTGTGTGCGCGCGTGCTATTGAACTTTGCCAGCTACGTTTCAATTACTGAAAGGCTCGCTGCGGAGTCAGATCTATGATCGGCTGTTGTGAAGGCATGACAGCGCTGTGTGTGTCTGTGCGTGTTTTCTTCTCTTTCCGCGTTCTGTCGCGCTGCACAAGCCTAGCATGACAGAAGTACTTGTTTCCTCTGTGACAGTACGTGTTTGTAAACGTGTTTTGTTACGGGCCGTATTCGAAGGGAGTTGAGGAATGCGTAAAACTGCTTGTTATTACCGTGTACGTGCGAAGATTATATGCAGTACGTGCGACTCTTATGTGCAGTTTGTATATCGATTGCCTCGGCAGATGTGTGAGAATCGCAATTTGAGATCATCACAAATGCTGGATTGCTTTTGTGTGCGTATTTGGTGCCGTTGGCGCTCGGTGTTTCGTTCGCCTGGCGCGCAACACACGGCCGGAGAACTTATTGCATGCAGTGGAGACCGCGCATTTGCAGTAGCTTGCAATCACTCACGTACAGTGCGTGCGGTTCAATAATTTATCTCTCATTGAAAGTTCGCTGTCGACAATATCATATTGTTGTTCAGGTGAACGTAGGGGCCCATCATCTCCGCTGTCTACATTGCGACTTCAGTGAAAGCTACGCTAACTTTTTTTGTAAAAACTCTTCAGGTTAGAGTAGCAGCAAAAGCAATGCAATATGCACATGCAGTTGAATGCCGCATGTTCTGTGGCCACTACAATTCACAATGTGGTCTTGTGTTTCAGAAATCCCATAATATATTGCAGGTTGGCATACAGCTAAGTCGCTGCATTGGTGCTGAATTGGCGCTGAACAATGGCACCTCAGAACGAAGATGCAGATCCATAGCCAGATGTCAACTGCTCTACGGCTGTTCCCTTTTTCAGAAACAAAGGAATTGGTTGGTATGTTTTTACATAGCCTTCTTTTAATCTTTATGAAGCGGCGGCCAGTTCTGGGAGCTAATTTACGGGTGACTGTGACTGCTTTGCTTTGTTTGAAGGAGTACGAAAAAGAAATGTGCAAGCTCAACAGCGTCTCTTTCTGGATAAGTGTATCATGCAAACTACTGTGTCACAGCATATGAAACTGCACAAACAAAATGTGCATAGAAGCATAAAAATTGTGCACAGCATTTAAAAAGTGTTGTGGATGTGTTTAAAATTGTGTAGTTTGTCCTCAGTCACAATAATATTAATAAAGTTTGCTTAATTCAAATATATTTCATAATTAGAAAGCATAAAAATGAGAAGTTACCGTCACCAGTGCTTTGTTTGGCTCATTCATGGCTCTGCTTTTTGAATTATATATATATTATAGACACCATATGCAGCTCGAGTGTATTGTGCCAGATTGGGAAGAAGAGTTAGGAAAGTATTCTGCTATGGTGCCTGGTAAATTGGTATCTCTTGCTTGATGTTTTAGATCTGTAGCACTTTGATTAAATCACAGTAAGCTCATTGCTTTTTTTTTTTCGTTTCATTACATGTCCAGCTTTGTAGAATTCAGTTGTCTCAGCAGTTCTTCAACTATTTCTTTTAAGGACATCTGCACATAGTAGAGAAAGTGTTTTGCTTTGATCTGAAGCTAGTATTAGGCCATTTTCTTACATCTCAATAGCGTTTAGACATATAGCCGCTATATGAATACAGGAAAAAGCATTAGCAAATTCACTAAAAGTTTTTGTACTTAACGTTTTGTGTATGAAATTTTCCCTTTTGCCACTATGACAGTACAATTCTTTGCATATTATGCAGTACAACTATTCAGTATTTATTCTGAACAGCTCTAAAATTATGAAATTTTGCTTATTGACCCTCTAAAATTTTTTGTAGGCCTGCCAAGACATAGCTTGAACGATTTCATGGGACATCCTTGTATGATGAAAAAGATTAGAAATGGAGTATTGAAAATTATAGCATGCTAATTGTGTATGTAAAAACAATTGTTTCCTTTTATCGTGGGCAGTATATGAGGGCTGGGCTGCATGTACTTTTAAAAGATATAAAAGGAGTTGCAGATTTTGCACAGCCTGGTTGAATTTGCCCTTAGGCTTTCCAATAAATAACTCGATTGTATATTTGTTTGGTAGTAAATCACAGCTTGTAGAAAAATATTGTTAATGCAAAATAATTAACGTGTTCACCATTAAAAAGCATAACGAAATGTGTTTTAGCATGTGTAAACAGAAGATGATTGGAGATTGAACACAAAGAAAGCGATAAGGGTGTTAGCACTGTGATCGGTCTACTTGCTGTGGATCTACGGTATAACATCACAAGTGCAGGAGGCACTGAATACAAATAGGTGTATATGCGTTTGCCATGGTTATCTTTCCGTCTTCCATCCATCCTATGCTACCCAAAGTCATTGTCGGCAAAATTAAATTTTAAATGCAGGAATTATTTCTTCTTTGAGCATAGAACACCATTTGTTTGCAGCATGAATTAGCAAAAGGGGCACAGGCTATGAAAATAGAGAAAACAATGTTGATAGCTGCATTTTTTTATTGAATGGTGCAAATGAAGAAAAAAAAGGAATGTGTAGAAAAAGACAGCTCACTTCCTTTAGAATTCTTATATTTGTATTCCACATGATGCATCTGTCCTTTCAGCTGTGACAGCATCACACTTTGCCTTGTACTTGTGTGTGTGTGTCAGGCCTGTCGCTCCAAGTGTTGACCTTTACCACTTGTGGCAGAGAGTGGCACATCCTTCCAAGCACGGTATGAGTGTGGCATACAAACTTGAAGGTTTAAAATTCTCAAACAGCTTGAAGACTGCAGTTCAATGTACGATACTTCAGCCACTATGGCCATGAGTGGCACAGGCTAGCACTCCTAAAGTGAGGAGAGTTAACCTCGGCCCGCTGAATTGCAAACCTTTTTTTCGTACTGTGGATGCTATGAGTACAAATTTTTAAAGCATCCCTGAATGAAATGTTTTTTTTTTCAATATTGCAATGTGTTTCTTTTATGCAGGAGATGCTGTTGTGCCTGAGCTGAATTTTGGGGTGACATGGTGTAAGGATGACTTGGCAGCTTAATTTTTTACACAGGTGAGTAAAGAAGTTTTCGAACTGCGAGTAAAAATGTTTTTCTAGATTGTTGCTGTGAAACGTGTCAGAAAGAAAATATGATGTGAGAAACTGACAAATGCCAAGTGTTAACTGAATTTATTAAGTGAAATTCTTTTTAGCAGCTGCTGTTAACTCAAGAACCACACTGCAGGCACCTTCAAAAAGTAGTGTATTGCAAGCTGCAGCCTTACACCTTTAGCTAAACATAAACTCTGGGGAAAATGCAACTTTTTAAAGTAAATTTATGTCCCCTCTCATACATTTTTCTTGAACCTATGCTGTATTCCAACCAAGTGGTCACCCAACTTTCCTAAGGTTGTATTTTGATGAACGGTTTTGGTTGTGTATGATTTGAAAGGTTTGAATAAAAGTTTACGTTAGAAAGCAATTTACTGCACTTTCTAAGTCATATTGTATACGCTCTTTCCCTGGTGTTTGCACCTTATATAACTGCTTAGCCATTGCAGAACAGGCATATTCTTGAATGTACTTTTAATAGTAAAGTAGCAGGTATGTAGCGTTCTGAACAGGCAGGAGCAGGTATAAAAACATGGATGAAAGGAGAGCGCAGAAAAGTTCTATTGCACTCGTTGACCACATACTGGTCTGTTATTATGACAAATATATATATTATCAAAATGCTGAGTGGGGTAGCCTCATATATGCAGGAAGAGTATTCACACACAAAAGCCAGGCTTGCAAAAAATACATCTGATTATAGTAGGCATATGCAAGAATGCTATTAACTTGTGAATTGATGAACAGGGAGATCCTTCCATTTTGCTACTTCGCGACCTTGAGTTATCTCCGGTCATTTTGGTTGCTGTCTTTATGCTAGTATTTGCTTCACAATATCCCAGCACTCAGGCTCACAGCAGCACAGCTTACAATGTTTAAGTTGATCAACTGCTTGTTTTGTGCTTAGGAAGCCTCATTGTAACATTTGTTTGTATAGCCTGCATGTGATTTTCTTTTAACACTAGATAAATTAGTACTGATGTTTGTTATTGTATATAACATTTGCTCGTTTACTCATATATTTGCATGGCAGCCAAGTGGCGCAGTGATGCTGAGGTTCAGCATTCAGTTTGGATAACTTGTTTTAACATCACAAAACTGATTCTGTGTGGTTAAAGCTACAGTATTCAGTCATTGGACAATCTCCTCGAATTTATGAGAAAATCTTGCAAAGTGAGGCACTGCAGGTGTCACATAACGCTTTTGCTTTCTGCACCTAAGTGTTTCTTTGACTGGTAGTATTCGTGCTTTACAATTGCATATGGGCAAAACTGACGGATGTTTGAGAATGTTTATTTTATGATTTGCTACTTTACTGAACATCCAGGTTCTCATAATCTTGCTTCGTTGTTTTTTATGATCGTAACAAAGACTTTAGCCCAATTATGGCTGTTTGTAGGGCATGTACGCTAATGAATATTTCAGTTATGAGCTGCAAACTGGTTGGTATCTTTCAGCGGTGAAACTATTTTTACATGGGTTAGGCAGCCTGAGAAGTTTCTTTTACCCTTATGTACATTTGTTTGTCCCAGCTACTACTATAGTGTGCTCTCCTTTTCTAGGGGAGCCTGATCACAAACCACGGAGAGAGGCTGTAAGAAGCTTGGATGCACTTCTTCCAGTTTTGGAGAGGAAGAGGAGGCAGCATTTGTGGCAGTGGGATCCGGTAACTACATGTTTGTAAAATGAAGTTCTTGGGAGTACAGGAACGGTTTTTGTGTGGCGATTGTTATGGCTAGTGGTGGCTGTGGCATAGTCATGTTTCACTGAGAAGGTCAACAACACTTCCTGTGTTAGAGCCTTGAACTTTCTTTGAAACATTAATAACAATAGTTTGGTGTGTCCTAATAAGAATGAACACAACTTCCCAGTCATTATTCCCAATTTTGATGAAATGTACTCTAGGCACAGGTTTCAGACCCATAAAAATGATTTCAAAGTTAGTCATGAGCAGAAAAAAAAATATTTGTTCGCCTGAAGAAAGCAAATTTTGACCTAAAATACTTTCCTGCCAATTTCAGAGTTTGAGAACATGAAGCGCACCCTGCAGAAAAAAAAGAAAAAGAAACATTGAACGTCTTGGCCACAATATTTATTCCAGTCAAAGAACCAGTGAAATTCAAAATTCTGGCGTATTTTGTTTCTCTTTTCTGTTGAACAATGTTTGAAGGAAAAAAGCAACAGCATGGTGAATGGCATAAAATGCCCGATTTCAGAAATTTGTTGCTGTAGACATCTTAAGCTGAGGATAATAAAACGCTGTACATATTGACTTTTATATTTGCACTTTCTTCTAATATAATTTTCTTGGTTTCCGCAGTTGCTTTTATTCTTCCAACTGTGCTAAACTTGTGTGGTTTACAAAAAAAACGCTCAGGTTTGAAAATACTCTCTAAAAGACCATTTTTAATTTTTTTTCTTTTTAGGAATGTCTTATTCAAGTCATGGACATTCTCTACCATTCTGTTTAAACAACAATGCATTATTCGAGTTTGTTACGGTTTTGCTGTATTCAAGCGTCGCCAGCGCGAAGTCGGCGACGGGAATGACAGCGGGTTCGGTCGTTCCGTACGCAAGCAGAAACAGTGAAGAGATCGGAGAAGTGTTTCGACAAAAAACAGCTTTAATTGAGCTATTGCGGCACAAGAACTCTAAATACAACACTTTAGAAAAAAAACTAACAATAAACAACTAGAATCAAACAATGAGCTTACAAAAAATACACAAAATCAATTAACGCGGAACTAACAATGGAATGAAATTAACAATAAAGACGTGAAAGTTCGATGATATAAACAGGTGACGGCATACGTGTGATGACCGGCAGCGTTGCGTCCACGACGATCAGATGCGAGAAGTCCCGAAGATTTCTGGCACGGCTCCGATATCGGTGGGTCCGAGTTGCAACGCCGATGTTTCCGGGAGTTAGCGCTTGAAGGAGATCTCAGGCAGGTTGAGCTAACCTGAGATTGAAGTCCCGATGCCTACGTTGCAGACGTGTCTCAACTAGGCGAACGGCTAAGTTTAGGTGGCCAGCCGATACAAAGCGCACACTAAAAACTTCTAGGAGAGATACTCGATGATCTACTTCTACTCCATGCTTGTCAAGCAGCTAGACTGATTAGCAGGGCGATCTCCTGCGCTTAAATCCCCTTCGTGTCCCCTCACTCTCTTCCTGGGGGGAAAAGGGACCATCCACATGAGTCCAATCATGCGCGTTTCATTGTCGCAAAAGTCCGCCCTCAAAATATTTGTGACGCCCCTTTTTAATTAGGGGAGGGTTCTCCATTAATCCAGAGACAACCTGTTTACGGTGACTGCGTAGGCGGCTCGTGCACGTGCAGCTCCTACCGTGGGAACGTATCTTGCCTCCATTCTTATGCCGAGCGTTTTGCAGCCAAAAAGTTCGGGGCTCACTGCGGATTTCCGTATACCTGCCGTCGCCTCGGTATTCAACAAAGAGCCAACTTCGGCAGCGACACTCCCTTCCGCTGCTCTTCGCGGCTCTACGAAAAACAAGTCCCTGACGTCCAAGACGGTGCGCCGGTCAGCGGGTTGGGTGCGGCGCGCGTTAAAGCATGACGAGGGGTCGAAAAAGTGGCATTCCGTGACAGAGTTGCTAACAAGATATAATGAATAAAATACGACCACCTCAGCCTAGCTGCCGTGCCATTGCTTATTCATGTGCTGCCAAGTCGATGCAAGTTGCTCAAAATAATTGCGTGTAATATACTCGGAAGGCGCTGTTCTTTAACAAAAATTATGTAGCCAGGTTGCATAGTGCAGCAGGCTCTGTCTTGTGATGAGCCGCGTGGAAAACTTGAGGCAATCTGTAGTGTTTGCCACTCAAGGCTGCAGGCGCTTGCATTACATCACTGCCGCTTCAGTTGCAGGTAAGCTTGGCTTCTGTGAGACCAAAGCTCAGCGGGCAAATGAGATAAGGCATTCATCACTGTGGATGGTAAAAACTGTTCATTGCCTACATTTATCTATATCATGCAATGAAAACTTTGCTGGTAGTGAGCAGTCAACGCCTCCATTGTTGAGGTATAGTGTTGCGTCCTCTCTTTGGATGACCTAAAAATAATTGTTGCACTCATCAGCAGCAGATGGCACAGGAAGCAAGCCTGTGACTTCTATAGAAAGCCATCATACATGCTTATGCTGGTCAAACAGCTGAAGCTGGTGTTCTGGTTGTCGTGTGAGAGCAGATAAGATATTCAACACAAGCTGAACATTTATCACACTATTTTGCACCCTCCGACATAACAGCAGACGAAGAAATATGTACGTGCGTGCTGAATGCACTCGGCGCTAAGTTACTGACACAATTTTAGTTGCGTAATATCGACCTTGTTGGCAATTCACAGCTTTTACTTTTGACAGTGATACATTATTCATCTCGGAGCATTGTTTTGATGCGTAAGCGAGCTTGTCTGCAATCTAGGTGGCGCTGATGAAATTTTTGTGACTTTGCCAAATGGCTGATCAGATGACAAAGCTTGCTGCACCATGCAACCTGGCTGCGCATTCGTTGCTTTGGAATAGCTGTTTAGCTCTCTAGAACTAACAGACAATAATACCAAGGAAAGTATAGGGGATGTTATTTGTAGTAACTGTGATATAAATTTCAGGAAAGTAAGGTGGACGATAAGATAGCTTGCCGTTGCAAGGACCAAACCTGCTACTTGTATTAATTATGATGCAAATTTGAAGAAAGTAAAGCGGACGAAAAAGACAATTTGCCACCATCAGGACTGAACATGCAACCTCACAACATCCCCTATATTTTCTTTGGCACGATTGTTTGTTAATTCTCATTACGATTGTGTCTACAAAAGGAAAAATGAGCCCGGAAAATTTCCATTCTTTTGCATCCAATTTGCAGCTAATACCTAATGGCGTAGCCACTAGGCTGAGTTGCTGACATTCGGTGCATTATACCTGGTTAGTAACAAAATAATGGATGATTTTTTTTCCACAACAGTATACAGCATCCTCAACTTCAGTCATAGATATCTAAAAAAAATTTAAGTGACCTTTCGGAAAAGAAAACAATGTTCAAACTACGATATTTTAGTAAACCAAATAAGTATCAGCACAACTATGAAAACATCGGTGTACGCGAAAACCACAAAAATTATTTAAAATAAAGTGCAAATATGAATGTCGATGTGCACTGTGCGATATATGAATGTCGATATGTATGTACGATATGTATTGTCCAGTTTAACTTGTCTACAGGGAATAAATAAACCATGGCACCCACATTTCAATGGCGACGAAATGCTAGAGTCCCATGTATTCAGATTTAGGTGCACGTTGAAGAACACCAGGTGGTAGAAATTTTATATCTTGTTTTTAGGATATAAAAAGCACAAGAATTATTATTGCAGCAATAAAATCTGAAGTACGAGTATCTTTTTGCTGTTTACAATGCTTTTATTTTTTTCCTCTACAGCCTGTCGACAGAAAATGGAAATAATGTACTCATAAGATAGAATTTCACTTGTTCTTTGATACCTATATGTGACTAAGAAAATCACCGTTTTTTTTTTTGCAAGGTGTGCTGAAAGTGCCGAAATTGTGAACTTGCGTCTCGGACGCCACTCATGAAAAGTGCTCCACGGACCTACTTCGTAACAGTGAGATAGTTTTTTTTTATGGCCAGAATTTTTATGTGTATATGTTGGGCAAACCAAATTTTTTTCCGCACGACTAACTTCAAAGTAATTGCACTCTAAAAACCTGCCACTGGAGTAAGCTTTATAAAAATCGGTAAGGATGGATGAGACCCGTGGTTGTTCTTGTTGAACGCACAATTATTCTTTATCTCTTGTGTACCTTCAGTTTCTTATGTTTTGTCAGTTGAAGTGTTATCGGTTAGGAGGAGATGGATGAAAACAACTTTATTGAAAGTCCGGCGATCTTTAACCCGGGCTCAGGTCTCCCATGAGGGGACTTCGAGGCCTTGCCTCAACGCTGTCTTGCGGGCCCGCTGGACTGCCCATATTAATAAAACATTCTCTCATTGTGTGGGGTCGGTTCAACAAAAAAGTATCGTTATTGTTAATTCTGGAGTATGGTTGTGTTGATCTGTTTTCCACAATAACGTCAAAAGGAAAAAACGCTGGCCTCTATGATGTTCTGTTGTTGAACCATTTGCAATGTATTTAAGATTGAAGGCATACTCTTGTGATTGAATTCTGCTCCATGCCTACATGTACTGTCAAAATGAATCCAGAACTCACCACTACAGTATGCCTCATCCTCGTGTCATTGTGGCACTTAAACCAAGAACCAACTTAATGTTGTTATATTATAGTGCAAGTCAAATACACTGCTTTTGATGTAGGAGTGGAGGAAGCAGTCTCTACTGTGGTATTTTAGGTTCCAGTTTTCTGAGCACAACACAGGTATCACTTATGCACTTATTGGCTTTACGTTCAATGAAATAAAACTGGAGAAGTATCTTACCAGCTAATGGAACTAAATGCAGCTAACATGAGCATCCCTCACAGTTTGTAGGCATAGGGGAGAGTCAGGAGGGTTGGGACACTTTTCACAATATTTTTAGTTTTGTTGAACCTGAATGCAGAACGGTGTTTGATTAATTATAATACAAGTATAAACCAGCCGCAAAACTTCTGAGACGCACTCGTTTCTATGGCTCCTGCTTGGGCTGTAATAAATAGTTTGTGATGGCTAAAATCTGTCCCATTCCACCCGCCTCTGTGGGTGGAGTGGGACATCACTTGGGAAGAGTGGGACGTATGCAACAAAATAGTTCAAGTGTCTTTAGCGACCATTACAAGCGGATAGTTTGACATCAAACAATAAAAAGGGTTGCTCAAACTTTGCTGCACCGATAGTTTTCGGCACTGGTAGCTATCATCACAATGTCGGTAATTGGTAAAGTCCCCATATAACGGAAGGTGCGTTTTCTTGACTTGAAGAACAGCAATCTTTAGGCAAACGCCATTTTTTTTTGGATGGGCTGTGGCGGCAGTCTTGACTGTGTCACGGTTCTTTTTTTAATACTGTCGTGCTAACCTCTGTGAATTCTTCTTCAGTCGTATGGTTCCCCAATGTACATGTAATGACTTTTGTCTTACCTTTCTTTTTTTTCTTTTTGCGCTGTGTAACGCGGTGTGGCAATACGATACAGAGGAATGGGACAGTGTCCCGTTCTACCCACAACTCGGCTGTCTCATTCCTCTCAAACTACGTTTCCCAAAGTAAGCAACGTTCAGCAGCTAAAATTCAGTCGTAATGCCTCAACTTTTTCTTTGAAAAAGTACATAGCTGATGTGTCTTTTCGGAGAAAAATTGATATTAGAGTCCACAATGTGGTTGAAATATGAGCGTTAGAATTTAGATAGCAGAAGCTTACTTTTGAGACGTGAAATAGGCGACTTCCTGTTACAGAAAGCTCCATTCGCCAAAGATGCCCACCATTATATCCATGCAGTCGGTCTGTTAGCACCATTTCATTTGTCGTTGGCTAACGTCTTTGAAGTAACTGGAGGAGAGATAGACGCGCTGTCCCATTTCTCCAACTGTCTTAAACCTCCCAACTCTCCCCTATGAGTAGACATCTCATTTCTAACGAGCGCATGTTCACAGATCCTATAATTGATGCATCTGCCTCCACACCTGATATATTACATGTCGCGTGATGAAGTGATTTGGTAATGCTGCCTACTCTGCAGCAAACAAAGCTCTAGTCTGCATCTTCTCAAAGGCGTTCAGATTTCATCTCCACGATTGGCGCTTATGCAAGGTTATTTAAGAGGTGTTGAAAAAACAGTGCATCACACCAACCTCCAGTCTGCTGTTTTGAGAAAAATAGATTTGGTGCAGAAAGGATGTGGACGAAGTGAAGACACGAACTGACAATCTGGAGTGCCAACTTCCAATGTTTATTAACAGAAACCATGCTCATTTATACATGCTGCCGAACAAGGTAATCCCATGACAGATGTAGTAACATGGATGAAACTAACAAATTATGAGCCACTGATGTAAAAGAGTTGAAAGACATGCACCGGAAACTGCATTGGCCTGAGCTGTAAAATCATGCCAGCACACGAGAACACGTGTTCATCTCAGGATCAATCCATATGATGGCAAAAGAGGCAGCGCACAACCTAAACTTAACACGTCTACAAGCTATTTTCAAGAACATCTTTTTTTTGTCACTTAAATCTAGCGATGGCATGCTAACACTCCTTCATATTAGGAACCTACCTTTTTCATAGGAGCCTGTGCTTTTTATTAGGAACGACTCAGTTGTCTCTCTCTAAGAGTGGCTGCTTGCTCTCTTAGAACTGCGGTTTGGCTGAATTGTGATGCACAACCACAGTACTTGCCTGCCAAGTACCGGCCCATATTGCTGCTGACCGCCAAGTGGTGCTGTCTTGCACGATCATTGAAACAGGTGCCTGTGTTTGATATATACCCTACTGTTTTGCTGTTTGACAGTGAACATTGTTAACTAATAAAGAAAGGAATAGCTTTTACGTGCCTCAATTCGGCTTCAATGAAGTCGTCAGAACAACCTTTTTATGCAACTAAATAATTAATAGGGTAATTACATTAGCAGACTGAAAGACACCCAATTTCCTCCCTCCATTATCACAGGTGTGTTCAAAAGCCTCTTGCAGAAGCTGAAACGTGGTAATAAAGTGCAGGAGCTAAAGGAATAAATGAGCACAAGCGTAATACCTTATGTTCACTGCCTCTCGCACACTATAAAGACAGTCGCAGCCAGATGCAGTGTGCGCATTGTATTCTCCACTCCAAGCAAACTGGCTGGGATTTTCCCTTCAGTGGCGAATAAGCAGCCAGCTGCATGCTCCAAGAAGCACACTACATGATACAGCAGATGTGTTACAATGTGGTCCTGAAAATTCACACAAATGGGCCAGTTTTCTAACGATCCTGCAAGAGAGCACCGCTTGGAGGTCAGCAGCAACATGGAAGTGCACTTGGCAGGCCAGTTCAAGTGCTGTGGTTGTGCGTCATGCTTCAGCCGAACCACATTTATTATGAGGGCAAGCAGCTGCACTGAAAGGGAGACAATTGGGGCATTTCTAATAAAAAGGGTAGGCTGTCACTGCGTTAGCAAGCCACGACTAGACTGAAGTGACAAAGAAATGATGCTCTTGAAAGTTAGCTTGCAAACATGTCAAGTTTAGGCTGTGCACCGCCTCTTTTGCCTTTCACTCAGATTAATTATGTAATGGACATGTGTTATAGCGTGCTGGCATGATTTCGCAGCTCAGGCCAATGCAGCTTCTGGTGCATGTTTGATGACCGGTTCATGATGATTTCTTAGTTCATCCTTGGTCTATAATTGTAAAAAGATTACCTTTGACAGCATGTATGAGTCAGCGTGGTTTCTTTCAATAAACATCTTTAAGGTGGCACCTGGGTTTTCCAGTTCGTGTCTTCACTTCGTGCCTTTCCCTTTTGTGTCATACCTATATTTCCCATGTAATGCACCAATTAGCTCAGCAAGAAGCCCTGTTGTACCATATTAAAATGTGCTGTACACTATGGTACGACACAACTTCAAGCTTCTTGTGCAGTGCTTTGTCAACAAGCTTCAATTTACCATTTCTTGTTTTAGAAATTATCCTCTTATTTTACCACACACGAGAACTTTTAGAGGTCAATTAGTGGACACAGTCTGTAATGAAACAATCTGAAAAATTCTTTTAGTAAAATGATACCTATTTATGACTGTTTTTTTTTAAACCCTGCTGTTCCCCACGCTATGCTATTCTGGCTCACCGAGCACTTCTGTATTCAACACTTTTTTCTTGCAAGACAGATTTATAGTCCCCAGCACTTGGTGGACTATATAGAATTTTCCTCTAGAAATAAGACAGGGTTGCAAGACATGCCCGACCAACCTTACCTGAAAAAAACTGTAGTTGTGTAATGGTTTGAAATGTTTTTTATTTAGTTCAGGATTATCAACTTTAAAAGATTTGCTGCTCAATAGCATTGCTTTGTTTCTTCAATTGCAGGAACAAGCCCTGCTTATCCCATGCCTGGTGCGGAAGGACATATTGGCGCTTCACCTTGCAGACAAATTGTTTTTCATCCTTGTGCCCTTTTATGACTTAGAAGTCACAAGGTTATTCTTTAGGTATCTCCTACTGAACAAGTCTAAAATAAATCTTGGTGCTTGCAACATATTTGTGATGTGTTATTCCGGCAATTATCATTAATTGCTTTATTGTCTATGAGTACACTGAAAGAATGTCGTTTGTGGAGGCAATACGCACTGCATTCTTTCACAGCACAGATTCAGCATACGGGGTCTCACATTTTCTGATTACTGCAAAACACTGTAGTCTTAACGGTTGGCTCGTAGGGTGCAGATACACAGGACGGGGACTTCTGTTATTGATTTATTGGCACACCTTGCATTGCAACGGATGGGTCGTAGAGTACAGGTACAGGAGACGGGGTCATCTGTTATCGAATTATTGGGACACCTGTATTTTAACGGTTATACTCGTTAAGTGCAAATATGGGTTACGAAATCTTCCGTTTCCCAAGTACGATGGCACTTATATCTTGTTTGACGATTTGTACATAACGCCCTGTCCGTTGACGGAAAGAGCGTTTTTTATGTTGCGAAAAAGTGTTCGGTCACAAATTACCAGCAAATTTTGTCGTTAAGTAGGGCCATTTTTTTTGCAGTGCACATAGAAACGCACGCACATGCATAAAGTGTAGTTGAACCCCTCCCTCCCCCCTGGAAAAATTTCTCGCTACGCTACTGCTCAAGGGCGACGGGTTTAAATCCCTGGTATGGAACCGGCGTCGGCCTTATCGCCGGAAAATCAGGCTCCGGCTAAGTTGGAAGTTATATAAATGACGGAAAAACAGTGTCTACTCAGAATCCGTGTGTGTTAGCGTTCTTCATTGTCAGGTACAACTGTGAAAGTGGGTAGGATGTTGGCAACTGTAGGCAAAGAGCGGTGCCGTTATCGCCTATAAGATCGGGCTCAGTGCGCTGGAATAAAGCTGTCAGCGGGCGGGTTTCAGCCTGGGGTTGATGGTGGCTCATCCTGTCCCCTACAGCTAGCACATGCATCTGCTCCAATTTTTTTTTGTCATAGGACTCCATCAATTCCCTAGTACGGTGCCTTTGGAATATGCAGAAATGTCATTCTCTTAAAAATAAAAGTGTTCATATGCGCAGTTGTACGATTAACGAGAAGAGGACCTGAACTTCAGCGTTTTCTTGTCTTATTCAGTCGCACAACGATTGTTCATTTTCAACGACAAACTTGTATGGACTAATTTCCATAGTTACGCATCTCCTACGTGTTCACATTGGAAAGTTTATAAGAAGAAGCACAGCGGCAACTTTTCAAGCCATGTACTCACTGTAGTACTCCTCCAACTTCGACACGTTTCCCAGTTCATCCGGATAACCAATGTTTGATGTCATTCTGTCAAGCTTCTTAAGAGCCACAGTGCGGGAATTTCCTTCGAGCCACTGGCACGCCTCTAAAGAACGCCGAAGCGCCTTGGAGATTATTCCAACCATTTCTTTTGTTTGACGAAGAGCAGGAACGCTGGCGACTGTAGGGAAGAGCATTGCCAGTTAGAGCACATGGGGAAGAAACTATACTTGCGAAAAACTTTTCTTGGCAATAAAGGGAAAGCTACGGAGGTGGGGCTTCTGCACATGTGCTCCTACGTGAAGAAGTCCTGTATGGCGAAGGAGGTTTAAAAAGAATTGCTGGAGTGGAAGTTATTTACCTAGAGTGAAGCCATGCCCCCCGAATAGATGGCGGCTGCGGCCGCCATATTAGTAAGGGCACGATAAACCGTCGGCGTTCGGAGAAGGAAATGGAGCGTTTTCCTAGCACGCCCGACGAGTTTAACATGACAACATTTGCGAGTCAGATACTGCTTTAAGTGTGTCCTTAATGTTGCGTTACTAGTTTTCCTTGGTAATACTTGACGTCACGGCAAATTTCACGGGAGATCAAGTCACCAATAAAATACTCATCTTGATGTGTAACTTTCCTCCGCAACAACGATATTTTCATTTTATAATCAACGTAGCATTTACACTAACTGATCAAAGCCACTTCATCTCTAATTGGGCATCGCCAGAAGAGAGCATGTTCCCAGGGATGTTTTGGGGCAAACACCGGCTTCACTTTTGCTGGCAAGGCATTGCGAGAGCTTCCACTCTAGGTTTTTTTAAAACCTCCTTGGGTATGGCGCACGTTTCGCATCGCTGTCGAAAGTGATGGCTGCGCGCAACCGGCGTTTCATGTCGACGCGACGCCTGCAACCACGCAAAGCCGCGACATATAATTCAAAAAGACATACAAACATGTCACTGCTGTGTGCTGCGTCCTTGTCTCAAGAGCTACGTGTAGAAAATAAAGAAGCATGTTTTATACCTCACGCAGAAAATAAGAACACAATTGTGGGGACTACATTCATTAGCGGTAGGATACGCGCGAGTTTGCTCTATAGCCTTCGCTCCATTGCCAAGAAAAGCTGTCCGTGAGTAAATTGTTCAAAACACTATGTAACTTGAGTACACACATATATAGTAAAAGCTATTTAAATATCGAGCGTCCTTTTATTAAACCTAATGAACACAGCACGATGGCGAGTTGGGCTAATTGGTTTACGTTCATCTTTTTCGGAAATTTGGTTGAAGTGCACCGCAAAACGTGAACAGTAGAAGTGCAGGACAGCGCTCACACTGACAAGTTTCTTTATTAGTCTGAAAAAAGGCATAAAGCGCAGATACATGGTTCTTCGGACATGCGTAACAGAGCAGGGTGCAAAAAAAAAAAAAAAAAAAAATTCGTGTCAGAATTACCAAAAGAATTTTCTGCGTTCCATGCCATTTATTAGATGTCACAAGCACTGCGTGTCTGCACACGCGTACTTACTATTGCGCTGCGCAGCAGCGGCTTGACTGACACAGTCACGTCCCCTCTTCCGGATATGGTACGATTCCACTATTTCGCGAGTTAGTTGATCCTCGAGTCAAAAAATGATTTCGGTTTCATTAAACACGCGGTAACATCTGCACTTTTTACACTGAGAAGCGGGATGAGTATTGCTCGATCCCTTTATAGATGCGTGATTATAGATGCGTGAGGAAGATTTTTTCTGCTGTTTCACTGCAAGATAACTTGCTAGTCCTCGGAGGAGCTGTCTTAGATGATAGCCACTGCAAAACGCTAGCCTTAGGCCCAAAATACTGTTTTCAGCCAAATCTCAAACGAATAGACGTGTTAAGTTTGCCGCGTACTGTTGCTAGATTAGTTCCCGGGATCTAATACGCATCTCAACTGTCCTGAACCTATCTGGCCTATGGGTTATTATTGCGTGGAGAAGTATCAAGGAATCTAATACGCATCTCAACTGTCCTGACCCTATCCGGCCTATGGGTTATTATTGCGAGTGGAGAAGAAGCCAGGCCAGTAATTGCAGATAAGGAAGGGTATATCGTAATTATTCCGGACAGTATGTTCTCAGAAAAAGCATTACCAGCCATAAAAAAATAATTTTAGGCCGGTAACACTGAAACCATCGGTAGTTAGGCAACGTGCTGTCGACCTTTTGTTAAAACATAACCTTGAGAGAATAGCTTGTGATATCAAGATGGGAAAATCACTTCCTTTAGAATTTTTTTTTTTCAGCGAAAACACGAGACCTCTTTTCGAGCATATTGTTTCAGAAAAAAGGCACCTGGCAAGTCGCTGTATCTAGTTATTTGCAGAACTGCTTAACCTCTGAGTTTTTCAGACCCTTTTCGTATGCGTAATTCGCAGACGCTATTCAGTTCCTTTCAGAAGAGAACCTCGGCGGCTGTAAAGCTTTTAGTATGGATATTGAAGAGCTTTATTACTCTTTGCCGTATGAGGACTTGTTAAGATGTGTTAATGACTGTATTAACGAACAAGGGCACGATATGGCTCGCACTGATAAAATGGGGCTTTTCGAAGGGGGGCTTTTTTATAAATTCTTTCTATGTATTTAAAGTCGACGCTGGCAGGTTGTAAGGAAGGCGTTTATGCACAGAAATCACGAATATGTATTGGCTCTAAGGTAGCTCCAGTTCTTAGTGATTTATACCTTAGCAGCCAAATAGGGAAGCAATTTGGCTGTTGATTGGCGCAGTTGCATGAAATGCAAATCTTGTAAGCCGATGTTCGATCGCACGACCATTTTAGGTAGGGGAAAGACTAGATATGAGCGGGAGATTTTAGAAGCTTTCCAAATTGTAAATCATAAAGATAACTGTGTCAGCGATACGTCGTCGTCTCTGACGTCAAAACAGTGCGCCTACCTAGCATGAAAATAAGTCTTAAGTGTCACGTGTAGTGGGAAGTAACGGAATGCGCATGTGTGAGGTCTTGTGCGGCAATGTGATTTCAAATAAAGCACAGTTGAAAGTCCAGCGTTCGTCCGTGTTTACCGGCTTCTTCTTGTGTACCGTGTTTATGTGTACTCGCTGGTACCCCTTCTTTGAAGTAAATGATGCACCAACTGGTCCAACAGCTAGCGCTTATGCCCTTTACTGCAGCTACTATATAGGTCAGCGCGTGTTGATGACAATATTAATATCGATCCTAGCAGCACTGTTGTCACGGCTGCATACCTGAATTCATGAAGCAACGGCCACTGTTCTTAAGGCGAAAGACTCAGATGCCTCATCAAGCGCGAAAGGTGACCGTATGCGTCATCACAAAGTCATGCGAAAACTCATCATGATCTAATGACGTCATCGCGACGTCACAGATTTGCAATGCTTCTGACGTCACAATGACGTCGCATGATGACGCCAGCACATGACGTAATCTCTCGCTCAAAGGTGGCCGAGCCCGGAGGCCCTGCGAAACCACGTGAGTGAGTGAGTGAGTGAGTGAGTGAGTGAGTGAGTGAGTGAGTGAGTGAGTGAGTGAGTGAGTGAGTGAGTGAGTGAGTGAATCAACATTTATTGGGTCCAGCAAGACGCGATAAAACGCGCACCTGGCTAATCCCACGACGGGACCGATAGGATTGCAGGAAACTTGCAACGCCTCCAATCCAGGAGGCAGTGCTAAACCACGTTAGGTGCTGGAACCTTTCAGGGATGATCAACATTTGCGAAGAGAAAGAAGAAGATGGCTTTCACCTTCGAGGCGTCCCAGGCGAATGCATAAGACATCATGTGACTTTTTTCTGCTTCACCTATGACAGTTACAGTTCCGCGCCTGTAAGTGTCGTCGAGCGCGATTCGAAGGCGATGGCGCGAGCACCGACCAAGAATTACAGCAGCGTCGCGGCCCAAAATCCTCCTTCGAGGAGATAGAGCTATCAGGTAATTTAAATAATATCCAGGGTTTTACGTCCGAAAACCGCGATATGATTATGAGTGACACCGTAGTAGAGGGCTCCAGAAATTTCGGCCATCTGATGTTCTTTATCGTGCACTGACATCCCACAGTACACGGGCCTCTAGCATTTCGCCTCCATTGAAATGCGGCCGCCGCGGCCGGGATCCAACCCGCGACCTTCGGGTGAGCAGCCGAGCACCGTAGCCGCTACACCACGACAGTGGACGGAGGTATCAGGTAAGCTTCACTCACTCTTTTTGCTGTTCCTTAAGCTGCGATCCCTCCCGTCTGAGGAAGGCGCGTTTTCATTTCATTTTTTAAAAGGACAATATGATATATTTTGTACAACTGAGCAAGTCGTTCAAATGAAGCAGCTACAAGCATGAGCTTCAGCACATCTTTCCTACGGATTTCGCTATCGTTCCCGGAGATAAGATCCAACACAGCATACGCTTGATCGCAAGCAATGGTAATCTTAAAATAGGGAAACAGGATGGAGTGTTCGTCGTAGGGGGGCGATGGTTGTAGCATGGTATAGCCAACGAGGGAGATAAGATTACATAATCTTGATTTTCACTGTTTCGGAACGCGCCGCTAGGCCCCTGGGACGTTAGGCCGGTGGATGCTCGCGCGATAACCTTCAAATCGCGCTAGACTGTACGTACTAGGTGTTCGGTAGTACGGTGTTGTAAGCACTGTAGCAATAAATCGCGTATGTGGCGTTGCACAAAACAGACTTACCGTCCCCTAGGTAGCGACTCGTAAGCGCGGACTCCATGACACTTTTAACGTGGCCGTAACAAACTTCTTCGAGAGTTCTACCAGGCTCGGTTGCCGGTCTGCTAGGTAGCGCCGTCTCCACTCCCTGACGGAAGACGCTCCAGGCGACCAGATAGCGCAGTCCTTCTGATCCTACGGAATTGACTACGTTTTGCAGTATGAGGGACGTGGACTGGTTGAAGATGATGGAGTCGCTGCCGTTGTAGGCACCATCCGTGTACCTTACGACCATCAATTCCCACAGATCTAAAATAACAAAGATGAGCGGGAAAATCAAGATCAAACAAAACGAGAATGTTCCGTAGAAACCCATCTCAAAATTACTTCCGACGACAATGATATTGGCATCTAGGAATATTGCCGTACCTCGCTGAAGTACATTCTGTAGTATTTATGCTGACATTTCATTGCTGCTTCGGTTTCTTTCCTCGTTGAGGGGACACTTACAAGGAAAACAATTTTTCTTAATTTGATAGATTATTCTTTCACAATACCAAAGCACAGCTCTGACCATGAGAAGACGCTTGGCAAGCCAGAGAACGCGGAAAAACACAACGGAGGTGGCGGCGCCACACTGAAGTTTCCGCACCAAATTGCTGTGACGTCAAATTTTGATGGCGTTTATTAGGGCCTACATAGTTCTTAATCAGTAAAAATGATGTGCATTGTCCTCAGACGGGGCCATAGACTTGACCTACCAAGTTTCAGGAAATTTTCTAGAGCCACTGTGGCTGAAATGAACACACACACACACACACAAACACACACACACACACACACACACACACACACACACACACACACACACACACACACACACACACACACACACACACACACACACGCACGCACACACACACACACACACACACACACACACACACACACACACGCACACACACACACACACACACATACACACACACACACACACACACAAACACACAAACACACACACACTGAAAACCGTGATGTGACGCTAACATTCCTGTGCAGAGATATTTCGGCGCGAAGCTTCAAAAATGAAACATTGACTTTCATAGTCCCTTTTATTCTTAAACCTATTATAGGGAGACTAACGACAGCATCGTTTTCAAAAAATAATTTCTCAGTTCTAAATGATCTATTAGTCTCGATGAACGGTTGATACATCGAGAATCGCGCCCCTGACCAATGCCATGAACTTACTAGCAGAGCGACGAATTGGGATATTTGGTGGTTCATAATTTTTTCTTGCGCTTCATACTACGAGACTGGGAAGAGGCAGGGACTGCAGTACAGGTGGCGCGCAAGCTCACAACTGGTCCTGTTTCTTCCCCGTCTCGTTTTGCGAAGCGAAAGAAAAAAAAGAACAAAACAAAAAACATGAGCTTTCGTGAGAAGGAAAAGCGGCCCGGCGCGTTTCCTCTCCGCTTAGCCAGGATCGGATGCCCTCGAACACTTTCACGCTCGCACAGAACACATAACGATGTAGTCAATTTAGACTGTTTACGGAACCTCACGGCGACGCCGCCGACAACGACGGCAAGAATGTGCCTGGAGTGCTGATATGTTTGCTACCGCTATAAAGAAACAAACTTGTCAAGTGTTCAGTGATCCGATGGAACGAAAAATGTGGAGCGTAACGATAAGGGACCGGAAAAAAGTGGTGTGAGACTGAAAACGAAATGGGGGTAGCCTATATTTTAGTTGACATCAACAGAAAAAATAATGCTGGACGGAGTAATAATTGGTATAGAGGATAATTGGTGATCAAATACAGGTACGTTAAATGCAAGAAATTACCACGGAGGGTAGCCCTACTGCGACATCGAGGGAATAAATCGAGAATACGAATGAATTCCCAGTAATAGCATGTGCAATTTTTTTAGCCCGCGTTTGAAACGGTCGTTCTGAAAGCTCTGTCAGCTAGGTTTCAGAAAAGTTGCAGAAAGCTGTCGCTAGTATTTCTGCCCCTTTTTTGGGAAATCCACGAGAAGCGTAGAACTTACGAGGTGTTACTAAATTACCGGAATGATAGGGAACACTTTGTTAAAAAAGCCGCCCGTAAATACTGTTTACGCTTCATCATATCACGCTTGTTTGGTCAACCAATGAAACCCGAAAAGAACAGTTACAATAACTGCTTTAAATTCATAAACGTAAGCGTGACCTAATAGATAGTATATGTTGCAGTAACATATGGGGTCCATGCGTATTCGTTTTATGCACCTCTACTTGACGACACGGAAGTACATCCGGATTGTTAGATAGCAAAAAAGGAAACGTTGGCTGCTGCAAACAGACCGCGTGTTCGCGGACAGATACAACAAAATCTGTGCTTGGGTAGAACATCAGAACGACGGAGCATCGTGGCTTAGTTTGGAAGCCTTGCCTCATGGATATCAGACAGCAGCGCGGTAAAGTAGAGGTTTAGGTTAGGAACCCCTTCAGTGAAAATAAACAAAAACAAATATAAAGAAACGAGCAAAAGGGCACAGTTCCTTCATCAGCAAGTTTTGTCAATTTCGCCCACTCGTAGCATGCTATTCATTTTCTTAGAAAATTGCGGAAAATATCACACCGAAACATTAAATTTGATGCGATTCTAAAGAGTATCGATCTTGCAGAATGACAAAAACAAAACAAACAGAGCAGGAGTGTTTTTTTTTTCCTTTTTTTTTCTGATAAGTTTTGTCACCGTTAGCTTTCGGCACATGTTCATCCTAGGTTTTTACACTGTTCCATTCATGTATATATTCTGTTTTTCGCAATACACCTCAGTTTCTAGTAAGCGCCTGTTGTTTTTCCGACATAGTCTATTAAGTGTAACGCCAACTAGCCCAAACCACCACCCTACTCTCATGGAAACATACAGGTCACACATTGAACAGGCTGTACGGATACTCACGTAGGAGTTGATCAAGATACGTAAATACAACGCTGCTACACGCAAAGAAGACACCGTATTACATGCACGTGAGTCACTAGCTTACACGAAAAAAATTTGGCGAAGCTTGCACTAAGCCACGCAAGCGTATGTCTCAGCTAGGTTATATGCAAGTTGTTTCTAGGTTGCTTTTAAGTCGTTGCTAGGCTTTAAATAGGTGATGCTAGGTTGTTTTTACGTTGATTCTCAGCGCAGAGAACTTTGAGTTAAACAGTCACTGACACCACACGGGCACGTCGTCTTTGGCGTAGGCCTTTCATCGCCTCGGGGTCTTTTCGCAGCCGCCGTTGCCTTTCCCCGTTCTCCAGTATTCTCTCGTTGTACGTACTCGGGGTCTTCGGCTCGCCGCCGTCGCTTCGCGGCCATTTGTTAGGCTAAATGTGGCCTTCTTCCTTTTTTGTGGACCAGAGGTGAGTAATGGGATTTAACCAACTTATGTGTGACATAGCCGTTTATGATGACGCCAGTTTTCCGATAGGCCGCACAAATTTATGCGGCACATACCCGTTTGTTTGGCTAACTGTTGCCTTATTCATTTTTAGTGGATCAGTGGTGAGCAGTGTGATTTACCCAATTTCTGTGGCACATACCCGCTTATGATAGTGATAGTTTTTTTTTTGTGAGAGGCTGGAGAGCGGCACGTACCCGACCATCATCATCATCATCATCAGTCTGACTACGCCCACTGCAGGGAAACGGCCTCTCCCATGTTCCGCCAATCAACCCAGTCCTGTGCTTTCTGCTGCCACGTTATACCTGCAAACTTCTTAACCTCATCAGCCCACCTAATTTTCTGCCTCCCTCTCACGCGTTTGCCTTCTCTTGGAATCCAGTCAGTTACCCTTAACGACCAGCGGTTATCCTGCCTACGCGCTACGTGCCCGGCCCTATGTCCATTTCTTCTTCTTCATTTCAACTATGATATCCAACTATAGTTTCCTGACCCACTCTGCTCTCTTCCTGTCTCTTAAAGGGACCCTGAAACGGTTTTGACGATTTTGTACAAACACATTGGGCCGGTAGACCAAGTCCTAAGGGTCATTTATTGACTGATTTAGGCTCTCTGCGTAAACTGTGTAATTTATTACAACGCTTTAAAGCTGCGAAATCGCTGCAGATCACTGCGGCTCAGCCCAACGCGTTTTCAACCGCCCCTCCCGAGTACGACATGCAGTGTGCGCACGACGTCACCGGTGCTGCTGGATCTGATTGGCTGCGGTGTGCGCGTAGAAAAAGATCGGCTAGGTAGGGTGGCGGCACCTGTCGGAGCAGATGTCACCCACTCCGCGATGTCTCTGTTGCCAGACGGCGTGCGTGCTGCCGGGCGCACTGGGCTATGGTCTCCGAGATTGTGGGCAACTTGTCGGCGCGCAATCTCGGAGGTCATGACTGGGCGAAGCTCAAATCGTCGAGTGTGCTCACGAGAGCTCTGCGATCGCCAGCGATGCCAGCGTGTCTCATGAGTTGAGGAGGCAAGGCAGGGGTGAGAAGGAGGGTATGATATAATTGTCCGTAGCCGCCTTGCTACACGGCCTGTCGCTAAATTTGTGGTGCCAATGGTTTGATGATGCTCTAGCCTAAACGCTGACAAAGCTTCAAATAACCGTTTCAGGGTCCCTTTAAGGTCACACCTATCATTTTCCTTTCCATCGCTCGCTGCGTCGTCCTCAATTTAAGTTACACCCTCTTTGTAAGCCTCCGGGTTTCTGCTCCTTAGGTAAGCGCCGGTAAGATGCAGCTATTATATACGTTCCTCTTGAGGGATAGTGGTAGACTACCACTTACAGGCCACGCAAATTACGGCTAGCCTAAACAGCTTTGCTGTTAAAAATATTTCAGTAACACGGCAGTTACTATCAAAATGTTGATGGTGAACTGATTACATGAAGTGCAAAAATTTACGGATGTGTCTATTGAATATGCAGGAACTAGATAGTGTCTGGGCATAATGCAGAAATCATTTCCGAAGTATCATGGCTGAAAAATTGGTTGCGAGTTAGCCTTATTGAGTTCTAGATTTTGGTGATAAATGGCCATTGGTTGAAACGAATCACGTGGACATGGAGTCCGGATACTTGCTCTTAGTTGTTATGGGAAATGGGAGCTTTCCGATGACTTGTGATAATGCAGTTTGCCTTGTTTTGGGTATGTTGCAGTGTGAATAAATGTGCGAAATTCGTGTTACATTAGGATGATGATATGCAGTAGCGAATGTTGTAATGCCATAGGGCGCCTTTCTCTTAGAAATACAGAATGACCACCAGATTTTAGTTCTTTGTACATTATGGTTGCTTGCTGTGACAGTTCATCGCAACAGACGTAACAGCGTGCAAAACTGGAAAGGACAGTAACCAGGGCCATCTCAGCTTACACTGCGGTAACTGTGGTGATAAGTGTACGCGTTGGCGTATTGACCCTTGCAAAACTGTGTTGAAAAAAATTTAAGGCAGCTTCGCACTAGTGGTGCGAAGTCGGAAGGAAGTGCGGAGCTGAGCAGCCTTCTTTGTTTCTCTTTTCCAGATTTTTTCGGCCTTTTTTCTTTATTTCTATTTATTTCCATTTAGCTTGCTATTTTTCTTTTTCTTTCTCTATCTTTCTATTTCTCTCTCGCTTCCTCTTTTTTTTCTATTTTTATTCGCGGTTTTGCCTGCGTTATGCCAGGCGACGAAGGCATACGACAATTAGGACAGCCCGGGCCCCTAAAGTGCTCCGTACTTGATATCATCATCAAGGCGCTCGAAGAACAAGAGGAAGAAGTATTCTCCTTGGCGCGAGCGCACGCTCAATATGCTACAGCTGGTTATGCTATACGTGGTTTTGCCTGCATTACGCCAAGCGAAGACGACAGCATACGATCACAGAATACGACAGGCCGGGCCCCTAAACTGCTCCGTATATATATATATATATATATATATATATATATATATATATATATTTCGTCCACTTTCCTTTCTTCACATTTACATTACAATTACTTCTAATAACGTCCCCTATACTTTCCTTGGCATCATTGTCTGTTAGTTCTCATTAATAATGTGTATAACAAAGTAAACGAGCCCTTAAGTTCACACTTCTTTCCTTCGTATATATATATATATATATATATATATATAGATATATATATATATATATATATATATATATATATATATATACGAAGGAAAGAAGTGTGAACTTAAGAGCTCGTTTATATATATATATATATATATATATATATATATATATATATATATATATATATATATATATATACGGTCAAGTAGACACGCGTACGAAGCGATTTATTGACGTTTCGGCCGCGGGTCCGGCCTTCATCGGAATCGCAACCGATGAAGGCCGGACCCGCGGCCGAAACGTCAATAAATCGCTTCGTACGCGTGTCTACTTGACCGTATATGTTTACCCGGACCCAGAATCACTTTTTTCCGAGATATATATATATATATATATATATATATATATATATATATATATATATATATATATATACATACACACAAAAGCCACGAAGAAAGTGAGATGGCGCAAAGTGCGCGCTCGGCGCCCCACTTGTTGCGATGCGTTGGCTCCCCTTGCACTTTGGCCTGCAGGGCGTAGTCGCCTTCGCCCGGGCGCGCGCGCGCTTATCTTGGGGTGGGGGGGGGATGGGGGGTAGTTTTACGCCGTGTGCTTTCGTCGGAAAGACTGCGTTTAGGTTACAGAGCGCACAAAGGTCACTTCGCTCGCTGCAGAGGCCCCGTTTCCGAAAGAAGCGTGCTGTTCAAACACAGTGAAGTAACAACTGTGACACTTGTTAGTTCGCGCTCGTCCTGTGTATACCTGTGCGTATGTTTCGTGCGTCCTTTGCGCTTGAGCAGTGCGCTCCAAGTTTCGATCTCCTTGCCGTTCTTCACGTGAAATGCCAATTTGTTGCTATCGCATTCATTGCTTCGCCCTTGCGGCGAAACTGTGACTTTTTTAGAAAGCTGGTGATTAGACATTGTCGATATCACACTGTGCATTCCATGCTTATTATTCTATCTTTTGGCTTTGTTTCTTTTCATTAACCGCTGGCCCTTCGTATGTACATATACCTCGTGTCACCGGTTGAATAAACATACGTAAGTCAGCGCTTTTTACACTCTCTCTGTCTGCCGTCGTCCTCTCCAGTTTTGCGCGCTGTTACGTCCGTTGTAAAATATGTTGCCAAGAAACGACTGTCACCAGAAGAAAGTGTGCTGGAAAGAAACGTTGGCGATGGAGGCGCTGAAATAGGCCCTCTCTAGGTGAGAAAATGGCGAAGCTGCATTTAGTGGCATTAATGTGTGGTCTGATAAGTAGACACCGGGAGCCGAACTCAGAAAACTTGTCTTTCGTAAGGACGTTATCGCATTGGTCAGCCAGCTTCACTAACGATATCTCCCGCATTGTGATTTGCTGAACTATTCCCCTACGAAAACTTTTAGCGTAAGATGCTTTTGTGGATACGGAACCAGATCACAAATGCTCGCACACCGTGGTTAAGTTTCCTCGTAAAGAAATCGACGCTCTGTTTTGTGTAGAAAACAGTAGAACCATCGGTGCGAAATGTAGGTTGGCTCAGATGTCACAGGGAGCGGTCATGAATGTGTATTAAAAACTGATGAGGCGCACCAATGTTGGTCATTTCAGGACGATAGTAAGTGCTAGATAGTGATACAGCACACTATCTTTCAAATAGTTACGTAATAATGCTACTAAGTATGCACTTAAGTGCACCTAATCCCTCACCTCTCATTGAGGAAATATAAATCTTTGTCTACGCCCATCGCATTGATTGCACATCTGCAAGTTCGATTCAGTAGAAAGATGGGTTTTAAGACACTGCCGATACGTTCCCGTAACATGTACCAAGACATATTCTACCAACCTTGATATTGTTTTTACTGACCTGATTCCGCCACAGGTGTCGTGAAATGCGCGAGGTCACGAAGCTGATATTGCAAAAGCTTGTCCTTCACACCCACGAAACGAGCCATTTGCTGGGTCACTGGAAAGATTAACATAAAACGTGAGTCTGAATATCACGGAAAGTAGGGGCCTTGAAGTTCACGATGAATAAATTGAATATATGCGTTTGATCTGCAATGGTGCATGTCCTTAAAAAAATTTAACTGACCAGTTACTGTGCTCTTAATTCAATACCTTTTGAAAATATTTTCTTGTGTGATACAGCCACCTCATTTTCCCAGCATAGATGAGCTTAAGAGACGTGAAATATTACAGGTACGGTGCTGCTTGTTATATTAGTTTATTAGAGTGGCGGTCATATTTGCTGCCGAGAGCTTAAGCACTCAGCACAAAGGTCACAGTGACAGGCAAAAAAGTAAAAAAAAAAGAGCGTAACGCTTATTTTGCGAGACAGCATAAATAAGTAGTCAGCCAACAAAAACAGGAACTCGTGAAAAAAAAAAAGAGAAAAACATGATATGATGCTGAGCAGCGCTAAAAAAAAATCTATGAAAAATGGCGCTATGAAAAATGGTTCGTGCGCCACTGGCTCCCAGGAAGCTGATTGCCGTAGCAGAGCGCTACGCTCACCTATATTGCTGTAGACTATTTTACGGATGGGTTTTTGTGCCACCCTACTGTGCTGTTGAGGCTTGACGTTCTGTACATTAACAACTGGACGAACAGTGATATGGTGGACGCATACGCATGAAAACAGTTGGGTTGGTGCATTCGACATTTCATAACCTCTTTAATTTCACGTCAACTCGTACAAAAAAGAAAATATTCGTTTAAGAGCTCACGGTATCCATGCCCATGTGTCGACAGTAAAATCGCCTATAGCTTTCGCCGCCGAATATATTATACATTATGTCCTGCATTTTCTCAAAAAAATCCTCAGCAAAGAAACATTGTTTTGAGTTCTTCGCTGCTTTGAATGGCATCTTCCAAGAAAAGCGGCGTCAGCATGAGAAGGCTGTATGAAGTAGGTGTGACCTACAGAATGTAGCTGTAGGCCTTCAAGCATCTCCCACAGCTGACAAACATAGAAATGGTACCAACACACCCGTTAAATCAGTGGGACTGTACAGCTCTGACGTGGCCGACCAGCAAACACTGATTGACGAGGTTGAACGGGCGGCTAAGGCCAGTGGGGCCCACGACTAAGGCTCTCCCATCAGATTCATTTATGTTTCAATAAAGTTTTTCTGTTATGTTCTAGGCCTTCAGGTACGCAAAAGTTTTTACACGGACATGTAGCAATTCGTATGGCTTTATGGCCAGTGCCAAAGACTGCGCAAAATAACTCTTGCTTCTAATTTATCTGCGAGTGCTTCCAAGATCTCTAAAAAACTTGGTTATGCACCCACTAAGTGCGCATGATATGCAGTATCGATGTTGTACACCATTGCTTGAGATCTAGTAACGAAAAACACTTCTTACTAGTTTCATCCATGCCAATACCTGGAGGCAGCCGAGTGATATTGCTGCTGAGAAAATGGAAATATCGCCATTTTTCTGTACACAAACGGGTAATAGGCGTAATAATTAATTACTGAGTACTATGTCACCGTTCAGAATCCGCACAAAAGACGTACGCATCTAAGTAGAATGGAATAAATTTTAAAATTCAGAAACCCTGCCCTTTTGAGGAAAATGTGGGAAAGCGACACTTCGCGCGTGCCACGTCTCGCTTGCCGCAAATCCTCCCTAATGCATTCCGCTCGCATAATATTCCAAATCCAAACTCCGTCCGTATTTTTCGCATTGCCATGACCTCTCTCCCTTGCCGACTCGAAGTGGTCGAGCGTTAGCGTAACCACCGCATGCAGTAATTAAAAGCAGTACGACCCAACTAGGACTTTCACTCACTCTGAGAACCAATTATAGGATCTTTGGCGTCACAACGCCACCGACGCCGACTGTGCTACGACACGAACCCCTTAAAGCAGGGGCCTCAAACACGTGTCCCGCGAGGCTCTCGGTTGCGGCCCGCGGCTCTCACATGACTGTCTTCGCCCTACATTTTTTAAAATTTTCTGATCAAGTATGTTCGTGAGCTATAGACATGACTGGTCTAAGGCATTGTCTCCGTGAGGCATCCCATGCGTTCACCTTGTTTTGAAACATAACCGTGAAACAAAAATTATATTTCACAATCGGCGTCCAGATTTGAGTCATTTTGGAGATCGGTATCGACATGTTGTTGGAATCCTGGCACCAAATCTCCTTCATAAATGACCTGAATATGAGATATGGGAAAGTTTTCTTTGAAATGGCAGCGTATGCAGGCAAATTGTACAACGGCGCGCGATCTCATTAACGCGCGCCGCCTCTGCCCTTTAGTCCGGCCGTGGTGTGGCTAGGGCGGCCAGTTTGGCTACTACGAACGCCAGTTCTGCGTTCTTGAAGCAACTTGGAATGTTGCTATACGAGTGAAAAAAAAATTAATAAATTGAGCGAAAACCTATAAATAGGCTACAAAAGGACCGAACTACGTTATGCCGGCGTCTTCAGGAACCAAATACGTGCACGCCGGCAGACACTGTATGGTGCACCAAATAATTGTCTTGAAGGTATTGCAACTCGTGCATTGTCAATAATCATCCAGCCACAAAATTCTAACTTCCAACTCCAACTTCCAGCCAGGCGTCGTTCATAGCGGCTTGTCGCGGTATGTCTTACAGTATGGGCCTTTTTCGCACTTCTTCGACGAGTAATTCATCATTACAAAGCGAAGACCCTTCCGCATTGCTCATGGTTACTAACCATGGGCACACAACAATATAAACACCGGCAAACCAACTGCACAGGCACACTACTGCATGGCTTTCAAGACGCGCAGGACGACACGACTTTACGCTAAATACAACAGCGTCTGAACAAGCTCATTACGTTGCCTGCATTTACGCTTACGATACTTACCAACAATACGTACGCAGCGCACGTAGTCTGAACACGGCTTGAGGATGAAGATGTGGTCACTGACCAAGTCGGGGTGAAAACACAGAGACGTTTCGAGACCCTTACAGGATTAGCAAAGCTTCAATTTGGGCTAGTTGGTACGGCATTGTAACGTAGTTGCGCTGAGCGAAATGCACAAACAAGTGACGGAACAAGAGGACAGGACGGTTGGTGCGCGTACCAACCGTCCTGTCCTCTTGTTCCGTCACTTTGTTTGTGCATTTCCGTCAGCGCAACTACGTTACAACACCTTACAGGATCCTTTATCACGCTATCCAAGCAAGAGCCGCAAGTCGCTTTTTATTAAAAAAAAAGTCACAGTTTCGCCACAAGGCGAAGCAATGAATGCGATAGCAACAAATTGGAATGTCAAGCAGGTAGAAACGTGCAGCGCGCTGCTCACGCACACATGACGCACGAAAACAACACGCACAGGACGAGAGCGAACTAAAAACATTCACAGCTCGACACTTAACGCGCTGCTCTAACAAAAACGACGCACGAAACGTATTCACAGGGACAGAGACGAGTGCGAACTAACAAGTGTCACAGTTGTTACTTCGCTGTGTTTGAAAAGCGTGCTCTTTTCGCAAACGGGGGGGGACTGCAGCGAGCCATGTGACCTTCGCGCGCCCGGTAACTACAACGCTATCGTTCCGGCGAAAGCCCCATTCTCCGCCACCGCGAGATAAGCGCGCGCACGGGCAGTTACCCCCCCCCCCCACCCCCCTTCGGGTAAAGTGCGCGCCGGAGAGTTAGGAGCGCCTGAGAGCGCGCTTCGCGACGAACGCACCCAGAAGCCCCGCCGAGCGCGGCCTTTGCGCCATCTCGCTGGTAATGCTGAAAACACGCTGAAAACTCGCTGTATATAAATACCTCGCCGTTTGAACGTTGAAGGACGTTCGCCTTCGTGGCTTAGTGGTTAGCGCCGCGCGCTGCAGAGCGAGAGGTCCCTGGTTCGATGCCGCGCGTCGGAAACATTTTTCTGAATTATTTTTTTAGGCTTTTTATAAATATATAGATATATATACATATAGAGGACGCGACGGCGACGCCGACGGCGAAAAACCAGCCGAGAGTGTCCATAATTGCTATCGCAATAAAATGTGACGTAATGAACGGGTGTAGCTTGTCGATAGATTGCCATCTGTCCTGTTGATAGTGAACCTTATGTTCCTGGGGTCAATGAAGCTCTAAACCGTATCTTTTCGAGGTATGACCTTCGCGTTGCGCGCATATGCCGTCCAACAAGCTGAGGAATCAGCTTGTGAACGTGAAAGATCGCTTGTACAGCAAGAGATACCCAGGCGTTGTCTACAAGATACCATGCGCAGACTGTAGCTGCAGTTACATCGACGAAACTGGCGACATCAAAGGGAGGTGGGCAACGACAAAAGAAAGAGAAAAGAAAAGGTTACACACATTTCTCCCCGTAAGGGAACCCTGATGGGCATGCGAAGTAGCTAGGGGCGACGTGGGGTTCCCGTAAATGTGGTTCCGTTTGGTGCACCTCGGCGATGGGTGGTTCGTGGTTAGGGTGTAGGTTTGTTTTTGTTGTTGGTGAGGCGTGCGTGGGTGGTGAGCGCGCTCACGTTGCGCTGCAGCCGCGCGAGCCTTCGTCTCTTCAGAAGCGGTGTCGGCGTTTCCGTCGAGCTTCAGCTTCCCTTACCCGAAGTTCAGGGTCGGCTTGGCGCCGCTGCCGTTTCGCAGCAGCGGCTCGAGCGCGCTGAACAGCAGCCGCGGATGAGTCAGACTACTGTTTACCGCTCATACCGATGCGCTCCCATTGAGTGTCACTGAAGGAATGCGCAACCTGGGTTTATGGCGCGCAGGACCAGCGCCTCCTAGCGGATTCTTCAAGAAATTCCTTGAGAAGCGCCTCTAGCGGGAGGAGCGGTAACTAGAGTGGACGGCGTCTCACGCGGGAGGTAGGGTCGAGCATAGATGCTTCGCATCAATAACGCCCAAGCACTCCGTACAGATGGTTAACCAGCGAAGCTGAAACGTGTGGCCGCAGGCGGTTGCAGACGTCGCAGCCGAAGCCAAAGTGCCACTCAAGAAACTCCCGCCGAAAGCGGGCGTCGGCCCCGGCGAACGCGTTCCCGCCATTGCCACGTTGACTCTGCTCTTCCTGCAACGCCGCTTCCTCGGCTCGCCGCTGTCGCTTGCATTGTGCTCGGCAGGATGCGGATCCTCGGTGCGCAGTTGCTGCTTGCGCTTCGCCACCCGGGCCTGTTCTTGTGGCCGGACTGCTGCAACGGCCCGGCCAACATTCTCTCACGGATCAATTGTCGGCGCTGTTCTTGGAAAGTTGTCTGCTGTTCGGGCGTTTGTACGATACGTGCCCTCGCCACGTGGAAGTTGTAGGTTGAAACTGCCGCGCGTGGGCTCGGCGGCACGGCTGCGAAAGGATGAACGACGTCACTGACGGCGCAGCCAACGGCACGCGTGTTTGGGTACGACACAGAGAATGGCGTCAATAACTGCGCTGCCAATGACGCGCGCTTGGGTGAGACGTAGACAACGACGTAACTGACGGCACAGCCAATGGAAACCGTCATCGTTTCGCCTAGTCATGTTCAGCTTTCAATGTAAAAAGCGTCGAACGCCCTGGCCGAGCACGCCGATAATCACTGTCATTCCATCGATTGGGATAACGCCGCTTATAATAGCCAAGGAAGAGACTTCGACCATCAGACTACTTTTGGAATCCGTGTTCATTCAGACGACCGAGGACACTATCAGCGGGACAGATGGCAATCTACTGGTGAGCTACACCCGTTCATTACGTCACATTTTAGGATAAAAAGGGACTTACGGCTCTCGCCTGCTTAGTGTGATCAAGGAACCAGTACGGGTTCCGAAACGTCTCTGTGTTTTCAATTCGACTTGCTCAGTGACCGCATCATTATCTTCATCATGATAACTGACCAGACGAACTTTCGTCAAACTCTTGACGACAATCGAGAGGGTGAGCAACCCAACACTTCAAATTACGCCGTCTCACCTTGGTCGTCCAGTGCGAAGGTATTCCTGAACATTGTCTTCAACTCTGCCCTGTCACTTGTGTACAGGATCAAGTAGGACAAGTACAGTTTTTGCAGGGGCCTGTCTCCCTCTCCCTCTTTCTTTGTCTCTTTCCTCAATTCCAACCAACTTTCGTCGATCTTGCTCAGAGTAAGCTGCGGTTATAAATGAGAAAAAAGATGGACCCTCCCTATGAACACGTGAACTTGCCTATCAGCACAAAGTATCCTTAAACTGTTCACGTGGTAAAAGTGTCCTCGACTCGGACAGGGCGTGCCGTGGACGTCCCTAGTAAACGATATTACGCTCCTAAATATTTGTAGGACATCCTGCGGAGGTCCTGAAAGAGCGTGCACATTCATCTAGAAAATGTTGTTGATATGGTGCTGACATTTTCAACGAGGACATTTTCGCGCTACGGCGGTAAATAATATAATAAAAGTAGAGCGCGAAAGACTGGACAGAGATGACAAGTAGACGGGACGCGGAGGGAGCGCCCGTCCCGTCTACTTGTCATCTCTGTCCAGTCTTTCCCATCCCGTCTACTTGTCTTCTCTGTCCAGTCTTTCGCGCTCTACTTTTATTTTGTGACGATGCACCAACTCGCCTAGCAACGTACTTTATTAGGCGGTAAATAAGAATAGGATTTGTTTATGATGGGGCATGTCGAAATTATTTTACTGATAAATTCACTTCATTTTAAGTCGGCTGTCCCAGGTGACACATAAAGCCTACAAAACGTCCTACATAAGGTTAAATCTTTCAAACCTAATTGCTGATCAAATTCGATGCTCTAAAAGTGCCGCTTGCAAGAAATTCCTTAGACCAGAATGTTCTTTGACGAGAATGACCTTTATAATGTTCTTTAGACCAGAATGTTATTTGCACCAAGATATTCTTCGCGATGTCGACAAGGGCGGCGCTTGACGTTTCTCGTTAAGATTTTGTTGTGTCTTCCTTCGGTTGTCTCTGCTTGTTGCGATGTTATTGATTTGCATATGTCGTATTGATTATCAACACGCCTGCACAAGCGTGAAGCGCGAGCCATCGTTTCGTGAGGGGCAAGGCGGTGTTATCACGCTGTCCTCTATGGAGTCATGTCTCTTGCTGGAGAGCGCTGCGCGCACTTCGAGCTTTCGCGTGACTGGAGTCGATCTCCCCTGTCTTCATCTTTCTCTCTTTTCTGTAAGCGCTTGGTGACCCGCTTAGCTTTCTAATGGGTGCACAACGAGTACATTTACATTCGTTTTCTTCTTTTACGATTCCCGGTTCTGTTTTAGCCTTGTAAAAACCTTGCGATGAGACATTGTTCGTGCGCACATGCTTGTGTTTGTTATTTGTAATAAAATCTCAGACGCCAGCGAGTGTATTCACTCTCCTCCTTTATTCCGTGGTCCGCTGCCGCCGCCGCATTCTTTCTCCTAAAATACGATGACTCCGTAGCTTTTTGTATTGCTTTGCACAAAGATAGATAAGCGGGTTACACGAACGTTCATCTCTTCCAGCAATTGCGTCTATAAACTGAATAAGTTCTACTACGGTGACTCCCTTGTATTGTCTGAGAGACTCTAACGTTAGATGGCGCATCCAGAAACTGTTCATCAGTGCAACTGTGCGTGGACTGCACCCCATTTATATTTACTGTAAACGTGAGCGTTGACTACTATAGGGCATTTTCTCACGGCTATTCTATGCCTTCTTGGACCTTCTACGTGTTTTCAATGAATACTATACATATATGTGCGTGAGTGTTTAGTGTGGTTATTGGCAACGTCTCAAGATGCTTTGACAAGCGCACGTGTCTGCCTTTCGCAGCTGACTATCGTCTATACCAGGGGTCTCAAACACGAGAGCCTCGCGGGCCGCATGCGGCCCGCGAGGCTCTCAGTTGCGGCCCGCGGCCCGCACATGACTGTCTTCGCCCCACATTGCTTTTGTTTTCTTATTAAGTACGCTCGTCAGCTACACAGGCATGACTGGTTTAAGGCATTGTCTTCGTGAGGCATCCCTTGTGTTCACCTTATTTTTAAACATAACCGTGGAACAAAAATTATATTTCAGAATCGGTGCCCAGATTTGAGGCGTTTTGGAGATCGGTATCGACAAAATTTTGGAATCCTGACACCAAATCCGTCCCCTTCAGAAATGAGCTGTATATGAAATATGGGACAGTTTTCTTTCAAATGGCAACGTTTGCTGGCAAATTGTTCAAACTTATCCCCCCCCCCCCCCTCGCTTCTAACACTACCCCGGCCCTTGCTGGACTGAATTGCGTGACTGCGGCCCGCTGGCTGAGGTGAGTTTGAGACCCCTGGTCTATATCCGACTGCAAACCGTTAAAGTGTTATCGCCAGCACAACTTCATCCAGTGAAACTTTGTTGCTGTTGCCTAGTCTGTCACGAAAGAGGCCTAGTGCTTCTAAGTAAGCTGCATGAACAACGCGAATAGTGGTATCAATTCTGAAATGCACGCCCGCACCACGACCAGGGATTATGCTGGATTGCGCCATGAGTCGTGTATAAACAGGCGACGCGTGGGACCCGCACGCTCGCCGCAATCAGTTTGCTTTGAGTACAACTTCCTCGTGCTGAGCACAAGTATTTCCCGAAAGAGTTGGCTCTTTAACTAACGCATTGGTTGCTCCGATCTTCGACCACAACATGACATTACTTAGTGATTTGCGAAGGATTAACTATAACTGAAAAGCTCGTTTCTCAAGGTGATACAAACTTGCCTCTTGTAGAGTGCGTTTAATGGTGTATTCGGTTGGCCGCTCCGGTCCTCTAGCTCGGAGTCGCCAGATGCCGAGGCAGCTCGTAATCAGAGCGCGAGAGGCAGCGTACCAACCGAATGCATCGGCGATCTCGGAGCAGCTGGAACAGCGCGCCCGTAGCGCCACCATGCAGCCAGCGCGGAAAGCCGCCGGGTAAGCATTACTGCTCTGCATCGACAAATGGCGCCGATCAGTTAAGTGGCCATCTCCGACATATCTGGACGCAGCGACAGCCTTCTTAGCTCAGCACATTAATCTGGCGATCATCGTCTTTCGAGCGGCTAGCTTCAAGGCATTCGTCTGCGAGCAGCTGTACAACAGCATTGACGTTTCCTCCGCCTTCACTAGCCGCCTTCTTTTTGACATGGTTCATTTATGGCTTCGTAGATGTCAATTCGCCACGCACATGCTCAAAAACGCCACGGACAATATACGTGCACGAAGTATTACCAGTATTACACGCCGACGATATCCCCTTCCGAAATGCGCACTCGCGCTGTCACCTCCTGGAAACCACGTGGTTGCTTGTTTGTGTCACGTGATCTGTCCTTCCGGCCAGATCAGCCAGATCGCGCCCCGGTCTCACTTCGAAGTCAGAGCGGTCGGGAGCGCTCCGAGTCGGACGGTTTGGCTCGAATTCTACCAACCGAACGCGCGGCAACTTTTCAGAGCGCTCCAGAGCGGTCGTAAACGCCCCAACCGAATACGCCATTAGGGAAGCCGTGGTATTATTTATTGCAAACATTTCTGAATGTTTACTAAAATACCACTTTCAGGGTAATTTATTTTGGTTAGAATGTAAAGTCGCTTATCATACTACAGTGAACTCTCATTTGAGTGAACTTCAAGGGACCCATGGAAATTGTTCACTTAACTGACAGTGCACTAAACTGAACATCCACTAGAATACAAAACAGCATTGGGCACAGCAGATATCAAGTCAAAAGTGTGAAATGCAATTTATTTTGAAAAAAAATTCTGTAATTTCCACCAGGACTGGCGTCCTATAAGCGCAAGAAGAGACAAAGCCGTCCAGAGAATCTACGTTTCTGTACACTGCCTCTGGCACAGATTGCTGCTGCGACACGACGTCTCGCAACTTTCTAATATGTTCTGCAGCCTCGGCTGGAGATACAGGATTTGAACCTGCCTCGGCCATTACAACTACTTCGTCGCACTCTTTTTCTTTCCTGCACCGGACGAACACTGGAAGCTATTTCCAAATCTGACAGTTCTGCGCAGGTACTGAAGCGCACGAGTCTTGTTTTCGCCTCCCGCACGACCGATTTGCCTTCGGCGGTGTTGCATGCACAAGCGATGTTGCACCGCCGCATAGGACGGGTGGTGTGAGGGCGGAACTCATCGGCTAGGCGAGCGCTGCAGAGCGCAAAACTTCATTGATCTCAAGACTGGGCCCGGCTCTGCAGATAAAGCTCGTTCAACTGAAATATTCACTATTCAGAAATTCTTTTAACTGAAAGATTTTTGCATAGAATGCATAGAAAAACCAGCGGGGGGATTTTTTAAAAGTTCCTGATTCTAAAATATTCGTTAAACCGGCGTTCGTTCAAGTGAGTTCGCTGCATAGCGTTCGGTATTTACTATAGCGTTTACTATGTAGCATTCGTTCCTCTTTGAAATAGAGGTTCTGATGAAATGCTATATTAAGATTTTACCTTTATTTATACTACACTGGTGTGCCGAGATTGTTATGCTAGTGAGGCATTACTACGTGTGCTGATTGTGCACTTCGGCGGTGTTCATTTGTGAGGCTCATAGTTGTGGAACTACTCCGTACAATTATTTAGCTAGTGTCCTTATGATAAGCGTGGCTAGAGGTAATTTCCCTTGATTGTTTCTTTAGCATTTGTTGTGTATTAGTGTCACACCTTAATTTATTTTCACTAAATATAGACTTTGCCAGTTACATTATTTGACGGATTAGGAAAGCAATATACGCATTCTTGCTATAACATGCTCTCTCGATTAGCATATTTTTTAGTGGGTGCTTCGAAGCTGTTGCATTGTTCAACCTATTTCCCGCAGTTACTGCGGTAGACGATTTTAAATGACTAGAGCCTACGTTTATCTGAGTGCGCATGGGTTCTTCAAGATGCAAAGAAATATTTTCATCGCCTTCGTGATTGCTGCATAATGTTGTAAGCGAGTATAGTCACAAATCTTGTTCATGCGTTGATTACTATTCATTACGTCAGAATTTAGTAGGATTTTCCCGTTTGTATTTTCTTGAAATGTAGAACAAGGAATAGTTATTCGAAGAAACATTTCTTCAATATAATCTTTCGACTTCGAGCGCTCTCCATCAAAAGCCCTAGCCTGCCCGTGAGTCAAGATAGCCTAAGCTTTTTTCTTTCATTTTTTTTTTTGTGCAACGGGATGCCGTTCCCATTTAGCGAGTCAGGATTGCTGCTTCACGACATAGGCAGTGTTCTGGATTCATTGTTCCGAACATATTTGTTAATTACGCTGCTTGGTGAAGAATGCGCTATAGCGCATTCTTCAAGCGGCGTGCTGGCATGCGTTGTTAATACTGCATCGCGAGCTCCTTTGCACTAGACGCTGACGCTTCGATACACTCGAATAAGTGAAAATGTGTTTAAGACACGTGCGTGTCTAAAACACTCACTGTCTCACTCACGCTCGCCTCACGCTCGCCTCAGGGAAAGGGCCTCTCCCATGTTCCGTCTATTGACCCTGTCCTGTGCTTTCTGCTGCCACTTTAAACTTCTTAATCTCATCTGCCCACCTAATTTTCTGTCTTCCCCTCACGCGTTTGCCTTCTCTTGGAATCCACTCAGTTGCCCTTAATGACCAGCGGTCTCACTGTCGCACTGTCTAATACGTGTTTAAGACACTTACTCACTCATTCACTCGCTCGCTCACTCAGACTCACTCTATCTCGTACGCATAAACTGCGATATAACCCGCACTTAGTGCGTTTGCTCTGTTTTAGAACAGGTGCTGTATACTCACCTGAAGCATTCTCTTTCCGGCGACAAATAAGAGCTT
>JALIZH010009755.1:0-106500 GCA_030522465.1 Rhipicephalus appendiculatus | reverse complement strand
AGACATCAATGTGTATCAATTGATAATTGTGTGTAGCCGCGTGTGTGTATATATATGATATGTGCTATTGAATAAACTTCAGTGGTGAGTCGGCGCTTGTGTTCGTGTGTTTCTTTCGTATTTTGTCTAAGTTGTCGCGCCGTTCAGAATCCATGCGATAGTACTTACCTGAAGAAGTTGCTTCCGCTGTCTGCATTGTACGTGCTGTAGAGATTCTGGGTTGACGAGGAAGGTCCTCTAGACGTTTCACAAGAAAACAGCACAAATTTCCAGGACAAGAAAAGCGCGAGACATGTTTATAGCTGAACTCGGGTTGGAAGTTTCGCGTTTGATTTGCTGAGCGTCTGATAGCCTAGCAGTTCAATTCTTGCTTCGTTGCGCTTGCTACAGATGGCGCGACGTGCTGCCTAAGTATGGCGGCACACAATGAACTCGCTGTGTTGAACACAACGAGTTTAGTGTGAGCCGCCATTTTTAGGTAACCTATTTAGGCAGCACGTCGCGCCATCTGTCGCAAGCGCGGCGAAGCAAGAATTGAACTGCTAGGCTAGCAGACGCTCAGCAATTCAAACGCGAAACTTTGCAACCAGAGTCCACCTGTAAGCATGTATCGCGGTTTTCCTCTACTGGAAAAATGTGCTAGTTTCTGGTGAAACGGCGAGAAGAGATTCCTCGACAGCCCGGAATGTCTACAACACGTGCATTGCAGACTGGGGAAGCAAGTTCATCAGGTACGTGCCATCGCGATGGAAAGAAACGCGGACAGCGGAAAGAGTGGCTTTCGGTTCAGTCGAAATGCGACATGCCTTGACTGTCGCTAGGAAAACTTTGTGCTTTCAGCCGGCGTCACGGTAGCGCTAGAATCCCGCTCCGCCTTGCGCTCATGCAGCGCAATTGTTTATCATTTGCCAGTCATGTCTGGCACTCGGAGCGCACACTGGGTGCGAAAGTGCCAGCCAGGGCAAGATTTTTAGTGCTACGGTGACACCAGCTGAAAGCACATATTCGCCTAGCGACAGTCAAGGCATGTCGCAGTTCGATTGAGTCGAAAGCAACGCCTTTAGCTGTTCACGTTTCTTTGCATTGCGATAGTACGCCATTACATTTGTACTAAGCGTGCGCAGTGTGCGTGCACGCGTGAGTCGTAATATCTCCTATTATTGGCATGCGATCTGCGAAAGAGTACGGCAATGATTTGGTGATGCATACTATACCGGCATACTGCACGCAAATTACTGCTGTGAAGTGAAATAGCTGGCGTCAGGCTTGAATACACGCACTAAGTGTATTTACTCGTGCACTTTTACTGGGCTCATAGTTTTTCCTGTTGATTGCAATTATCTGTTTAAATCGCTGGTTAAATCGCTCCCGCTCAGCCTAAATCAGATCCACAGGTCTAGTAGAAGCTGCACGCCAGCAAACCAGGTATTGTTGTGCCAGCGCTTAGGGGCAGGGACATTCCCCCATCGCTTCAATAACCAGTACTGGGGCTCATAGTTTTCCCTGTTGATTGCAATTATCCACTGACGGCGGAGCACGGCGTTTTTCGTTCCGGATGGAAATCTGTGCAATCTGAGAACACCGCACCGCACGATTCCCGCGTCGTGTTGCGATGTTCGCAGACAGTGCTGAGTAATATCTTCCTCTTACTCTGACTGTTTTCGCAACCAAAGACAGCGCGCCGTGCTCCGCCCAGACAACTTCTTGTAAGCGGGAGCGGCTTGAATATGTGCTTTCTGGTATTTTAAAGTCGCAGAGACGCCGCTTGTCATGTTAACTTGACGCAACAGATACACGCCTGGGCAGTTCAGAACAATATACCGTCTAGGTGCGAGAGTACGCACCCTCTCCCAAGCACCCATAGGATCCCATGCATTCTGAATGAAGTTCGCGCATCTGTTGTTCAAAAAAAAAAAAAAAAAAAAAAACGAGCGCCATCTCTCGAAAATATTTCGCACCACAGACTAGATGCTTCTCCTCGCTTCCACAGCCTTATGGCATGCTCCAAGTGAATCCCTCTCTCCACTTCTTTTATTTCTTTCGGTTGCCGTGGGAGTGCGCGCTGTAAAGGCGGCAGCTAGGGTGCCTCGATGTGCTCCTTCGGAACAGGGTGGAGACACTGCTTTTGTGGACGCCCTATTGGTTCAAACGTTCGCGTTCGCTGGCATTGCCTGGCATGCAGAGAGGGATCGCTTTCAACGAAATGCGCGGTAATTTGGCTCAGTTCATCGCTTTTGGCGGTAGGGCTTGCACATATGATGTTGGTAACAAATAGATTAGGCCCTATTTATTACGCACGAAACATTTGATGGCGAAATAAAGGCATTTAGAGCGTATCTATCGGTCTGTCTATCTCACTGGCTGCGTAGGTCCTCGCGCTGTCGCGGCCGATTGACTAAGTTGACGAGTACCAAAATTGACCTGGCATAAATCCACATTGCCTTATTGTGGCCATACTGTGTCATCATCTAATTGGCTAGTCAATCTCAACTTCCTCAAAATAGATTTCTTTGGCATTAGCTTGATACGGATTATCTTAACCCACTTTAATCCGAGCTGGCCTCACGTGGCCAAGCTCAGGGATATCCAACAGGCAAGATAATCTCACTCCAAATTCGCTTGCTTGTGATTAGCTTAATCCGGCTTAATCCACACTGTTTAGTGGCCATACCCTATCATCCAACTGACTAGACAAACTGAATTTACTCAAAATGGCTGGTTCAGGATTATATTGGTCCGGATTAGCTTAATCCGGTTTAATTCGGATTAGCTTAATCCGGCTTAATTTCTACTGTTTTGTTGAGGCCATGCTCAGTCATCTGAATGTCTAGGCAATTTCAACTTACTGATAAGAGACTTGCTCAAGATTAGCTTAACTCGGATTAGCTTAATCCGGATGGGGTTATTGTGACCATGCTCCGGCATCCAACAGGCTAGACAATCTCACCTCACTACAAATTCACTTGCTCGTGATTAGCTGAATGTGGATTAGCTTATCCAGCTTAATCCACGTTGCCTTATTGTGGCCATACTCTGTCATCGAACTGGCTAATCAGTCTCAACTTACTCAAAATTAGATGGTTCAAGATTCAGATTACCTTAATCCCGCTCAATCAAATTTAATCAGATTGGCTTAATGTGACCATACGCCCAAACGGCTAGTCATTCTCAGTTCACTCAACATTGACTTGTTCAGGATTAGCTTAACCCGGATTTATTTAGTCATGCTTAATCCGAGAGAACATAGCCTAGTCGGGTCTAATCTACCTCATGGCTATGTCACTGATCTTGGACCGGATTAGCGTGATCCAACATAATCTCCACTAATCTTGCCTAATCCCACTTGGTAGGTATCTATCAGTATAGATTGGTATCGACTAGCGTTAAATTGGCTTGTCCAAACTCTATTAGGCTGCGATAAACTGGCTTAACAAGGCTTTTTCTACGTATGCCCTGGTTTAATCCGGCGGATTAATTGGTATCAGTGAGTATCAATCAGTATTGATTTGTATCGATTATTATTGATTGTTTTGACTACGCTTATTTAGCATGAGCTATCATTAACTTGCCTTGACCAAGCTTATCTAAGCTTATCGGCAAGGTAGCCGAAGCATCTATTCACTTTGCACGGCTCAACGCAAAGCTGAACATCCTGTTTGTAAATGCAGTTTCACGCGGTGATTATGCGATGCAGCTACAGCGAGACAAGCAAGGATTTCTTGAACAGCATTTTTAGTTACAGCGCGAAAACGACGAAGACGGAAGACAGAAGGGACACAAACGAGCACTGTCTTCGTCGTTTTCGCGCTGTAACCAAAAATGTATCCGTACCAACTAGCCCAACTTTCAATTCTTTAACAGCATGCGCACTTACAGCGATTAAGAAATGCACGGCCACATGCTGGACAAGTCAACAACTAACCTCGCATATCTTGGTGCTGTCGGTCGGATGCCAGCGGTCGCGTTTCACTTGTGCTTCCCATTTTTTTCTTCGCTCGCTATTGCGAGGGAAGCGAAACATGCGCTGGCCTTTCGCGTGTGAACCAGTAGACAGTGGCACACAGCAGCCTGTCATAGCGGCAAAAGAACGGATCTGGATCAACACGTCAAGAACAACGCGTTTACAGCACCGTTCCCGCGATAGCCTCTGCGCGCCGCCGAGACTTTCGAACCAATATGGCCGCCATACGGCGCGGGGTCTTTCAAAAGGTGTCTCCACCCTGGAAGCGGAGGCGCGCGCACATCGAGGCACTAGGGTGCCTCGATGTGCGACATCGAGGCACCCTAGCTATGCCTTGATGACCGACAGCACCAAGATATGCCCGACATCACCAAGATATGCGATGACCGACAGCACCAAGATATGCGAGGTTAGTTGTTGACTTGTCCAGCATGTGGCCGTGCATTTCTTAATCGCTGTCAGTGAGCATGCTGTTAAAGAATTGAAAGTTGGGCTAGTTGGTACGGATACATTTTTGGTTGCAGCGCGAAAACGATGAAGGCAGTGCTCGTTTGTGTCCCTTCTGTCTTCCGTCTTCATCGTTTTCGCGCTGTAACTAAAAAAATGCCCCCCACCTCCCCGAAGGGAATCGTGAGGAAATGCGAATGCATTTCGCGCGCGATTTCTGCAGCCCGGTCGGGAGCACGACGCAGCACCTGTTTTTTTTTTATTTTTATTTTTTTTTATTTTTTTATCGCGAGAGCTCCGCCGAGCTCCCGCGATGCGAGCGCCCTCACACACCAGAGCGCGCTCCTCCTCTCCACTCTCCGCTACTCCGGCCGCACCACCTGCTCCGGTTGCTAGGAGCGAGGATAAGCGCGCGCGCCCGCAGCTGTTGCTATGGGAGAGGGAGTGAGAGTGGAGAGATAAGACCTGCCGCGGACAACGCCAACGCCGGACGCCTGACATAGCCCGACTAAGAAATGCATTCGCATTTAAAAGTGAAACGCGGAGGCCTGGCGTTTTGATTCCGTGAGCGCGTTGTGGGGTTAGCGTTTCGCAATGGCGCGCAATACTTTTCGCTTTTTCTCTTATTTGAAGAGCATGATTGCAGCGCACAATGGTTCCACGGCATGCTGGCCCGTAATGCGATGGAGATCGTAGCTTCGAATAATCAAATTCGCGCTCACGACTCCACGACAGTCCACCCGAAGCGGCACAACGAAAGCGCAGGATTCACAGGAACGCGCTGCACGAACCAAGCAAAACAAAACAAGCGACGCCATTGCCAAGCAACCTGGCGTCGCCACCAGGCGGTACCACAAGTAGGCACCACGATGAAAACATTAAAATTGTCCACGTCAGCGTTGCTCGCGCATCGTCAATCAGCGCCTGAGGCGTGGCCTAGGAGCTAGCTGAACACGTCAAAATAGTGTCGATGTTGCGTGGCATGAACGCGCCGTTGAGCCTTTGCAGGCTCTTTGCGCTCGAAATAGAATAACTTCTACGTAACGGACGCAATTCATACTTCGCTAAAAAAACTCATGCATACCAAGCAATCGAGTGAACGCCACATCTCGAGTTTGAAATTTGGTGTCACTGCTCCTTTAAAGTATTGTGAACTATAGCTTAAAGGGACCCTCTAACGCTCCAAAACATCTGTGCTGACCGCATCAACACGTAGTGGCGCTCGACAGAACTATTGCGAGTGGAAGTGACGGCGGATGACGTGGGCCTGTGATTGGATTAATGCAGCGTTAGATGTAATCGCGTCATTGCATCAAAATAGAGATTACTACTGTTTTTTTTTTGTCAGCATGATTTTTCACTGAAGGCGGCAGAAACTAAAGCTCTCCGACTTTTTCAGCTTGAAAACTGCAACGCCGTTCAAAGAATGCGCCGAATGCTCCCGCACTGGACAAGCGCGGCGGGGACGCTGCAGGTAGAGTGACTCCAGCCCCCGTTATTTAAAGGGCCCCTCACCAGGCGACATAACGAATTTTATTTAGACACTGGAAGTTGTTGCTCGCCCAATAAAAAGAATTACGCTAGAAGAATTTTTCTAAGCGGTCCATTAGAAGCTGAGAAAGCCAGTTGTTTTGAGGCGGTGGGAAACCTTGATGCGAGGATGCGTGCTTGAAACTCTTGCCGCTCGCCCCGTGTAGCCTTCGCAAGCCAAATCCCTTCCCTGCCCTCATCGGCACGCGGGCGGGAGGATCACATGACGCTAATGCATGAACACGTCATGCGCACACAATGTCACGAGCACGTGACGTGCCCGAACCAGCCCGAGCCCCCGAGACACGAGCGATGTTGTGGCGGCGTTCTCTGCGCTTCTTCTGCAAGCTATGCCGAATGCGTCCTCGCCGATCACTTGTCTTTCAACCTATTACTGAGCTTGAAAGCTGCTACAGTTGTACGGACGCTAAACTAGTGGTGTGCCGCATGTACATTTAGTTAGACGCGTGGGGATAAACGAGCCTAATGAGCGCTGGAACGCGGTAGAAAAATTACACCATCTCCCGCTAAAGGGAACCATGAGTAGATGCGAAGCAGCGGGCGCTAACGCTTACACTGGCGGCGGCGTTGACGCTGGCGCTCATCGCAGCGTTGCGCAGGAGAGAAAACTGGGGAGGCGCAAAGCACGCAGTGATGGAGCGGTGTTTCCTACTGGAACATGCCAATCACTGCTAATGGGCAATGAGAGACAGAAGACTCCGACTGGACACAAAGACCCGCAGTCCGCTGTTAGTTAACGCGCACGCTGCGAATTTTTATTGTTCAACAACGCACAGGAGGAATCTCCCACCGGCACCACCTTGCAGGTCGAAATCCATTGCCATATATACGGAGTGCCCAGTGAACGGTTGTGCAGCGCGAGCAGTCGGTTTTTTCAACCAAGAAACTCGCTAGCAGACGCTGCCTGCGTCGGCGTCGCGAGGCGAGCGAGGGGGGAAGCGTAGAAGAGGAGAGAGAGAGGGGGGGACGCGCATGCGCAGTGGGAGTGTGGACGCCGCGGCCAGGGATGCCTAGAGGGGAGAGCGTAGGAGGGGAGAGAGGAGAGGAGGCGCATGCGCAGTGAGGGTGTGGTTGCCGCGGGGAGGGATGCCAAGAGGAGAGAGAGGGGGGAAAGGAGTTTTTTTATTAATTTTTTGTGAAAGGGTTTGCGCATGCGCAGTAAGGGGTGTCACGCCGCACACCGGATTAAGCTCGGCCATGAGATGCTTCACAACTAAAAAAATCACAGCATATCCACGAAATGAATGATGGTGAGTGGGCGAAGCTCGAAGGGATCATTCGGGTAACCGTGAATCCCTCCGTACATTGCCCACTCGATCATGCAAAGACGTGACAACACGTGTCACGTCTTTGCATGATCCTGGGTGTTCGATCATGAGCTGGGCACGAGCGTCGCCGACTTGTGCTCCGGGCGCTCCCAGCCTCAGCGACAACGTCACTTCGCGTTCCACGACAGAGAAAGACGATGCCACCTACTCAGACGCCGAAGTCCACACCTCTGCTCGACGCAACGCCTCGCCTCCGCATGCATCGCCACAGAACGCTGCTGTGAGTTCTGAAAGCCACGCGTCCTTGGCTATGGGTTGTGCCGCCGCATGCTCCACAGATACCGGCTGCCCTGGTTTTGCATGAGACTCACATGAGAGCACTGTGGAGCTGACTACCTCCTCTCTGGTGAAGTTCACCTCACCGTTGATCACAATGGAGTCCACCTCCGGTCCTCGACTCCGAGTACCGCGTCGGCCCGACGATCCTAATTATAACAGCGCCATCTATCCTCTTTAATCGTCAACTATACGAAAACCACTAACGCCATCTAGTGATATTTCCAAGGACATATACACACAACGCCATCTAGTGAGTAATTCTTAAAACTAACTAGAAGTGGCTACTACAACATACTATTACAAAGGAGGGAACGACCCACACGCCAAGGAGCTTCGCTCCTAAAAATGGTACCATCTCCCGCTAAAGCGAACCATGTGTAGATGCGAAGCAGCGGGCGCTAACGCTTACACAGGAGGCGGCGTTGACGCTGGCGCTCATCGCGGCATTGCGCAGGAGAGAAAACTGGGGAGGCACGAAGCACGCAGTGATGGACCGGTGTTTCCTCTTGGAACATGCCAATCGCTGCTAATGGGCAATGAAAGACAGAAGACTCCGATTGGACACAGAGACCCACAGTCCGCTTTTAGTTATTGCGCACGCTGCGAATTTTAGATGCGAAGCATCTTATTCGCGCGGCTATGTCCGTCCCTCCCGCGTCCCCCGTATCGCTTCCCGCGTCCGGCCACTTTCATGAAGTAGGGAAGCACCCATTATGCGCACCAGAACACTGTAGTAATATGAAGGCCGTCAACCCTACCACAGTCATCAGAGCCATGGCCGAGAGCCTAGAGAGGCTCCTTAGCAATGGCTAGGCAGGTGGTGTCTGTCGCCCAGGTTGCCCCCCATTCCTTGATCATGTTTGCATGTGTTTGGAGGGGGCTTAGTCCGTACCTCCTTTCCGCGTCCCACACCCCCCCACAGCGCGTGCGCGTCCCCTCCCCTATCCGCTCCGACGCTCACCCTCTTTCTGTACTCTAGGAATCATCTACTCTACGGAGCGGCGCCCGCGTCCCACATCCCCACAGCGCATGCGCGTCCTCTCCCCCCTCTCTTCTCTAGAAATCCTCTACTCTACGGAGCGGCTCCGGCGTCCCACATCCCCACAGCGCATGCGCGTCCTCTCCCCCTCTCTCCTCTAGAAACCATCTACTCTACAGAGCGGCTCCCACGTCTCACACCCCCACAGCGCATGTACGTCCCCTGCCCCTCTATCTCCTCTCCTATGGTCCACCCCGTCCTTTCCTCTAGGAATCATCTACAGAGCGGCGCGCACGACAGGTGGTGTGACAGCTGCATACTCCGCTCGGGGCCCCACGGTAGTTGCGCGGTATGAAAATGAGGGAGCACGCGCGCCTTATTCTCTCTCCTGTGCAGCGCCGCGATGAGCGCCCGGACCGCTGCCGTGAAATGAGAGCGGCGACGTTCATCTCGCTCAAGCTAATTATTTCCCGGCTGCTTCGCATCCACACATGGTTCCCTTTAGCGGGAGATGGGGAATTTTAAAGACGATAGTCTTTCTTGGGATACTTAAACGCAAAAAATTTGGTCTGTATGTCCGTCTGTCTGTCTGTCGGTAACCCGATTCAGCTACTCGGCCACAGTTTAACTTCTTTCTGAACGCCCAGCCATCTTGAACTGGTGTTGGCGTTCATATTTGTGAACATATTCGATCAAAAAAGCAAATACTACGCATGCCTGAGGCGCAACATTAATATGTAAATGTCAGGACGTGTGTTCTTTATTAGAAAATACATAGGTACACAATTCTAAAGACCCTAGTGTTTTTTAGGCTGTCTCAGACAAGGCAAAACATAGTAGTACGGCCGGCACAAGACTATCGTCTTTCGACGACATTTGCAGCGAAGCACGCAGATACGCGGCAAATTTTTTTTATTGTTCAACAACGCACAGGAGAAATCTCACACAGGCACTACCTTGCAGGTCAAGATCCAGTGCCTATATATAGTACGGGGTGGCCAGTGAACGGTGGTGCAGCGCGAGCAGTCGGTTTTTTCAATCAAGAAACTCGCTAGCAGACGCTGTCTGCGTCGGCGTTGCGAGGTGATAGAGGGGGGGGAGTGTAGGAGAGGAGAGAGAGGGGGGAGGGGACGCGCATGCGCAATGGGGTCAAGGCGCCGCGGGAGGGATGCCTAGATGAGACAAAGGGGGGGAGCGTAGGGGAATAGAGAGGCGGAGGGGACACGCATGCGCAGTGGGGATAAGGACGCATATTGGGTACAGCGCGAAAAACGACGAAGACGGAAGGCAGAAGGGACACAGACGAGCACTGACTCGCAACTGAAAGTTTTATTAAAGACGATAGTCTTTCTTGGGATACTTAAATGGGGGGAATTTTGGTCTGTCTGTCTGTCTGTTTCTCTGTTTGTCGGCACGTCACACGATTCAGCTACTCGGCCAAAGTTTAACCACTTTCTGAACGCCCAGCCACCTTGAACAGTCGTTTTCGTGCATACTTGTGAACATTGTCGATCAAAAAGCAAATATTACGCATATCTGAGGCGCAACAACAGTACGGAAGTATTAAGTGGTGTGATCTTTTATAGAAAATACATAGATACTTAATTCTAAAGACCCTAGTGTTTCTTAGGCTGCGCTGAAAATGCGAGCTGCCTCGCAAAAGCGAAGAGCCGTCGTCTATCTCCGAGGTCGCGCGAAGTGCCGCGTGTTTGATCCGACGCACGATAGCTGGCGCAGTCTGCCATCGTCGCTGCAAAGAAGAGAATCTCTTTTCGTGGTCGCTCTGCGGTACTTCTCAGCTTTTTACACGGTGCCAAAAACACCGCGCTTGCGGCGAGAAGACGCTTGGTCATGCCAGGACGGAAATGGTCGAGAACAGCATCACAGGTGGCTGCGGATGAGACCAGGATTCATATAGTACGACCGGCAGAAGACTATCGTCTTTCGATGACATTTGCAGCGAAGCACGCAGATACGCGGCCAATTTTTTGAACACACGAACGTGAAAAGAATAAAAACAAAAAAAACGCAAAAAACCTGGAGAAAAAAGCGTATCAACATTGCGCAGAAGTGTTAAAAAAGAATAGCACAAGATATTTTTGCAGATACGGAAATTTTGTCGAAGCATAATTCTAAGATTACTAGAGAAGTGATAGAGGCATTTCATATTAAACGAATGGATGACGCATGCGTCAGTGAGGCATCGTTGAATCTCACGGACAAAGAGTTCACATGTCTACTGAGCACATGTGCGGTCAGGTGATACGCTGTGCATCTTGTGCTATTCTTTTTTAACAGTTCTGTGCAATGTTGATACGCTTTTTTCTCCAGGCTTTTGCGTTTGTTTTTGTTTTTATTCTTTTCACGTTCGTGTGTTCAAATAAAACTTTCAGTTGCGAGTCAGCGCTCGTCTGTGTCCCTTCTGCCTTCCGTCTTCGTCGTTTTTCGCGCTGTACCCAATATGCTGCCATACCAACTAGCCCAACTTTCAATCATCATCAGCCTGTCTACGCCCACTGCAGGGCAAAGGCCTCTCCCATGTTTCGCCAATCAACCCGGTCCTGTGCTTTCTGCTGCCACGTTATACCTGCAAACTTCTTAATCTCATCTACCCACCTAATTTTCTGTCTCCCCCTCACGCGTTTGCCATCTCTTGGAATCCAGTCAGTTACCCTTAATGACCAGCGGTTATCCTGCCGACGTGCTACGTGCCCGGCCCATATCCATTTCTTCTTCTTGATTTCAACTATGATATCCTTAACCCCCGTTTGTTCCCTGACCCACTCTGCTCTCTTCCTGTCTCTTAAGGTTACACCTATCATTTTCCTTTCCATCGCTCGCTGCGTCGTCCTCAGTTTAAGTTGAACCCTCTTTGTAAGTCTCCAGGTTTCTGCTCCGTAGGTAAGTACCGGTAAGATGCAGCTGTTATATACCTTCCTCTTGAGGGATAGTGGTAGACTACCATTCATGATTTGATAATGCTTGCTGAATGTGCTCCATCCCATCCTTATTCTTCTAGTTATTTCACTCTCATGATTCGGCTCCGCGGTTACTACCTGTCCTAAGTAGACGTACTCCTTTACAACTTCCAGTGTCTCGCCACCTATTGCAAAGCGCTGTTCTCTGCCAACTTTCAATACTTTTGGGATAAGGATGCCGCGGTGTGAGATGCCTAGAGGAGAGAGAAGGGGGGAGCGTACAGGAGAGAGGGGGGGGGGGACGCGCATGCGCAGTGGGCGTGTGGACGCCGCGGTGAGGGATGTCTAGAGGAGAGAGAAGGGGGGAGCGTAGAAGAGATAGGGGGGACGGGACGCGCATGCTCAGTGGGCGTGTGGACGCCGCGGTGAGGGATGCTAGAGGAGAGAGAAGGGGGGAGCGTAGAAGAGATAGGGGGGACGGGACGCGCATGCTCAGTGGGCGTGTGGACGCCGCGGTGAGGGATGCCTAGGGGAGACAGAAGGGGGGAGCGTAGAAGAGAGAGGGGGGAGGGGACGCACATGCGCAGTGGGCGTGTGCACGTCGCGGTGAGGGATGCCTAGAAGAGAGCGAAGGGGGGAGCGTAGGAGAGGAGGTGCGTGGAGAGGGTTTGCGCATGCGCAGCAAGGGTGGTCACGCCGCACAGCACCACCACCACCACCACCCGATTAAACTCCACTATAAGATGCTTCGCATCTAATAATTTCTTTATAATAGCTGGCGTCTGCAGGATGCGCAAAGCGGGAGAATACGAACGCATGCGAAACGGAGGTACATTAGTCTCGCATCTCGCTGCGATGCGCATTAAATATAAAAAAATTCGCCATCTCCCGCTAAAGGGAACCATGTCTGGATGCGAAGCAGCGGGGCGATAATTAGCTAGCTTGAGCGGGAGGAACGTCGCCGCTCTCATTTCACGGCAGCGGTCCGGGCGCTCATCGCGGCGCTGCACAGGAGAGAGAATGATGCGTGCGCGCTCCGTCATTTTCATACCGCGGAACTAGCGTGGCGCCCCCCAGCGGAGTATGCAGCTGCCACACCACCTGTCGTGCGCGCCGCTCCGTAGAGGATTCCTAGAGGGGGGGGAACGTAGGAGAGGAGAGAGAGCGGGAGGGGACGTGCATGCGCTGTGGAGGTGTGGGACGCGGGAGCCGCTCCGTAGAATAGAGGATTCCTAGAGGAGAGAGGGGGGAGAGGACGCGCATGCACTGTGGGTAGAAGATTCCTAGAGTAGAGAAAGGGGGGTGGAAGTAGGAGAGGGGACGCACGTGCATTGTGGGGGGGTGTGGGACGCTCCGTAGAGTAGAGGATTCCTAGAGGAGAGAAAGGGGGAGGGGATGCGCATGCGCTGTGGGACGCGGGGCGGACTAAGCCCCCCTCCAAACACAGTGCAAGCAAGATCAAGGAATGGGGTCAACCTGGGCGACAGACACCACCTGCCTAGTAATTGCTAAGCAGCCTCTCTGTGCTCTCGGCCATGACTCTGATGACAGTAGTAGTGGTTGACGGCTTTCATATTACTACAGTGTTCAGGTTCGCATAATGTGTGCTTAGCTACTTCATGAAAGTGGCCGGATGCGGGACGGGGGGACGGGGGGACGCGGGAGGGACGGACAGAGCCCCGAGCGTAAGACGCTTCGCATCTAAAAAAAAAAACTCACAAATCCCGTTTCTGGGTTTTATTATGCACTCAAAATTTTATTCATCCATTCAAGCTACAATTTACACAATTTACTCATCATGTAATATAATTATCGCAGTGTCTAGTGCTACTATTGATGACGTCAGAGCAGAGTCGTCTACGTAGAGGAGCGACGAAACAGCACTACCTTCTACGTAGGGCCATTCCATCGTGTACGTCATCCCCTCATTCTCTAGGCGCGAGCACGCGAGAAGAAAAGCAAGCAGCGTTCAGCTTGAAATTTGACCCATTTCCGCGGCGTGTAGCGTTGCCATTTTTGGCATACGTGATCGTGAAAGCTCAGTGCATGAATTGAGCTCGTCAGCTCAAAATTGTCAAACCTGGTGAGGGCCCTTTAAAGACAGTGAAGGGGAAAAAGTGTCAAAGCGTTAATATATAGACGCCGTCACTAGGAGAATGGTCTGTTGGCGAGAATGGTCAGTATGGTCAGTTTTTGCCTGTTGGCGAGTGTTCCACACTCGCCGTAATGGCAACAGGCGGCGCTGAGTCACGCTCCCACTTTCAAATGCATATATATACCCTATAAAGTGGACGGAGGGATGACCGCCACCGTAGCTCAGTGGTAGAGTATCGGACGCGTTATTCGAAGGTCGCAGTTTCGGTCCCTGCCGGTGGCAAGTTATCTTTTTGTCCACTTTTCTTTCTTCACATTTACTTAACAATTTACTTCTAATAAATCCCCTATACTTTCCTTGCCATCATTGTCTGTAACTTATCATTAATATTGTGTTTAACAAAGCAAACGTGCCCTTTAATTTACACTTATTTCCTTCAAAACGTTATAGAAGCGTCAGCGAGCTGCCTCTTTCGTACGTGCGGTTCACTCTTCAAGCACCAAATTGTTTGTTACCATCGCAACGGCGTCATCAATACTTTGGAAATAACGGACGATATGGCGAGCAAGCTTCCTGTAAGTAAGAGTTTTCGGTTCATTTCATTGGGGAGCCATCCTACGTCACAGGGCGAGGGAAACGTGGTCAGGTGACCACCCGAAAGTCGATGAGGGTAGGTGTCCATTTCATTGTATTTTGAAATTTCTAGGCTGAATAACTTTGAACTGCGTGCCCCTAACGCTGCCGTCCTAGCTGCACTAATCTCTTAAGGCTTCAGTCTACGCAACCCACCAGTAAAAGATGTAAAACAATGAGGTCTTCAAAAGTGTTGGAGGGCGCCTTAAAGCGCCAGAAGACAAGGGGCAGAAGTACAGTGCTGTCGTCTCCTCCCTCTGTCCTTGTTTGGGCGCACTGAATTGTTGTGATATGCTCTTCGGGGTGCGAAAGACCCTCTCACTGTACTGAAGCCCCACTTACTGCCTGACATACCATCCCCAGCATCAGTTTATAAATATTACACAACGAGTGATCGCAAAAGAAAGTAAGTCTTGCTCTGCATTGTAATGACTGCACGTGCAAACCAGTCTTTCAGGAAGCTGACGTGGTTTCAGGAAGCAGACATTTCCGTTACTTTCTGTGGCAATACGTACCAATTGCACCTAGTTTTAAGAAACAAGAAAAAATAACACAGCTGTAAGAAGTTACACAAAAAAAATGAAAACTCAACATCTACAGCTGCGACTCGAACCCGGGCCTTTCGAGTGGGAAGCAGGCATTCTACCTCGGCACCACTTTGGTGGAGCCGGGCGCAACTCTTAAAACGACGGCACATCGCAGACTACCGATCGCAGCGCGGCAAGCGGATTGACCTTGTGAGGGCTTCACTTTTTGAAGCTCGTTCCGGGCACTCCCTTGTTCTAGTACACTGTACATGTATATTTGTGAAATGATGCTCCAATAAATTTTGTTGTAAGTCAGCGCTGTGTGTGTTCCCTTCCTGTGTCCTCGTTGTTTACTTGAGCTGTGTGTTTCATCATCCTTAAACAACACGCCCAAGTTCGCTACATAACAAAACAAGCGGAGCTTGCACTAAGAAGTATCGCCGCTTTTGTCCTACCAGACAAGCGTAAATATCAGTAGATGGCGCGAAAAACGCGATTACCAAATACAACCAGACGGGGCAAATTACACCTATAACTAAATAGTGCAGAGTGCTACCACTGCAATAATAAACATACACCAGGCCCTTCAAGATCTTCCATCCGCTGAATCTCTAGACACCATAAAAAAAAATTGGGGGGACCCCTAAGCTTCGCCTTTAAGAGTTGAACGCGGTAGTGATATCCTGTCCCTAGTGCGTATTACAATCACTTAGTGCCTACTATGTAAAGGGTAGCATGCTTTAAACCACGAGCAATTATGAGCGGGAAATGTTTTCGAACTTGCTATGCACCCACTACGTGGTCTTAAGGGAACACGCGCAGTAACGTGTGTGCCTTTTGTAATGGGTGGCCGGCTTTGGACCACGATGTCGTTATGATATTCACATGTTCTGACAACCGATGCCAATGTACGCTCGTACCACGCAATATTGCTGCGATATTACATGTATTGTGACTCCTGTATACAGGAGGCGTGTGTCTTTAAAGCATGCAAGTTATTTTCACTGCATCTCCATTGCAGAGGAAGTTATTTTCAATGTAATTCAAAGCAGAAGCGTGGCTGTGTGGTAGAACACCTGCTTGCCACGTAGATATCCTGGTTTCGATGCTCACTCGGACCCGGGAATTTTTATTATTTATTTTATTTGCATCTTTCTCGATTTTTCGGTCACGGACAAGATGATGATACTTCGCTCACAACCAACGACGCGGACACCGACGCCGACGCCAGAATTTCTGCGAAACGAGCTCTTTAACGCTATCGCGTTAAAAATTGATTAGCACGTCTGGCTGCCCTCTCGAAACCACTGCTAAAGTCAAGCACCGGATCTTTCAAGCGCAAAACGAGTATTTGCCAAAAAATCAGGGAACGACTAGCCACGTTTACATTAAGAGTCGCCGGTCTTACCTGTATCGTCCCCGTTAGCATGAACGGCGCCCGACGAAATTGAGTCGGAGAAGTTGTGTTCTCTGAACACTTCTTTGAATTTTTGTGCCGGGACGCAACTCACCACTTTGTGCGAGATTAAAAAAAATGAAGGCCATGCGGAGCGTGGTGGAAGGTATGCAATCTAATCGCCGATTTCCATGAAAGCTGGATCTGGGAGACCGCACTTGCGCCTCTTGCTGTGTTGCTCAGAGTGCTTAAGACGATGTATGGCTTTGCAATGAAAGTATTAGCATGCGATATTTTAATATACGGTTGTTATGCCAAAGGGCTCTTATTTATGTTACTTACAATTCGCTTACAGGTACCGCTATATGCAATGTTTTTTGCTTGGCAGGTACCCAGCCAGCGTGTACAATTTGCTGACTCTTGTCAACGCCTTGTATATTCTTCGCGTACAATGACCCTCATAAATATTTTACGAAGTTTCAGGCATCAAAGCATAATATCATTCTTTCAGATGCCGGAACACTCTGGAACTTTCGACCACCTCTTCTTCATTAACGGGCACCTAAATCCATGTACACGAGTCTTTATCACTTCTGCAGCATGCTCTGTTCGAAAGCTACTGCCAGAGACCGGAATCGAACTTGCAACTTGCGCGCCATAAACCGACCACCGTAGGCACCACATCTCCATGACGGCTCATGCTATAGAAATAATCTACCGATTTCTGTGCACTGCCCGTATTCTAGCCTGCATTATACATCTTGCGCCGTGACTGAAGAGAAGAAAAAACTTTTTTTTGGCATATATCAAAATAAATTTCGCAGGTTGTAGCAAGTTGTAGCAGAGACATCAGCAATACAGACTATTCGTAGTGATTCATTATAGTCAATATTTTTTTAACAGGGGTGCTATTTAAGCTGGCCGTAATCTGTCTAAAACTGCGCTCCGCGATGACGCCACCGTGCGCCGGCTAGCAACCGATTGCACAGCCGTGCGCTTGCTTCCCTAGTCGATACACGGCTCTGCCACCAGTCTACCCGCCTGGACGCTGCGCGCAACCACTCGGTCGTACCAGACGTGAAGACACGGCCAACTGCGTATGCGCTCCTTCTTTCCGCATAAAGCCGGCGCGTGGCGGCAGCGTGCCAGACGCAGACATATGGAAACTGAAGAAGGAAACAGCGAGTACAAACTGTCCTGAACTCGACTGAAACTTGGCATCGCTTGACATTCGTCATCTGCCTGACTACATACACTGCAGGGCAAAGGCCTCCCCCCATGGTGCGCCTATTAACCCGGTCCTGTGCTCGCTGCTGCGACGTCATACGCGCTAACTTCTTAATTTCCTCTACCCACCTATTTGACTCCCCCCTTCGCGCGTTTGCCTTTTCTTGGAATCTAGTAAGTAACCCTTAATGACGCTTGGTATTACTTCGCATCACCAGGACCAGCTAGCAACCGACCAGCACTGCTGTGCCTTTAGCCTTGCGCCAGCAGTGCAAGCTACGGCCTGCATTTTTTAGATGCATCTTTTTGCGCGCATTTTTTCTGGCACCGTACTCTCGGTCGCCATGCGGAAAAAAATATCCAGTTTTGCAGAGAGTAACCGCGAAGAACATTATTGTTAAATGTAAATTATCCGTTGTATATTGTTTGCCGCTGTCGTGTGGAAAAGTTTACACCGGTCAAACGGGTCGCTGCCTGAACACCAGGCTCTTAGAACACAGTAGGTCGTAAGAGAAAAACGATCATTCCCACATAAAAGGACACTGTTCTCAGTCTGGCTGCCTCCCGTTATTCAATGACACCACCGCAGTTTTCCCTCATCACAACCAACTAACCAGGGAAATCGTAGAAGCGTTTCATATTAACAAAAGAAAGGACGGCTGCATCAGTCAATCATCGGTCTCATTGAGTGATTGCGAAGCCACGTTCCTGGAAGGACTTTAAAATTGAACTTTATTTTTACGGTCTCATTGATGGTGCCCACTTCCGGTTAGGACGCTTGTTGGTCTCTACTGGAACATCTCGCGGTTATTCTTGACTTTGTGTTTTTTTAAGTGTATAAGCTGCACATGACTAGTTCGATCGCATGAGTGAGAGCCGGGAAAAAATTTGTTCATGGATAAGGATACACTGACTGTTAGGTCAGTTTTCACATATGCCCAGATCGCGCTATTGCCTGAGTGTGCAAAAATGTGCTGCTCCATAAAAATTGTTGTTTGATAAGTTTGCACTGACACTGGCATATATATGAAGTGTTTTTTCTCGAATAAATTTAGTTGCGAGTGTAGCGAGTGTCGTGTCCCTATTCTCTTCTTTGTCCCTGTAAGAAGTGCGCTACTTCACCATACGGTATAATGATCAGGGTGCGTCCGAACGTTTCAAAACACTCTTGATCTATTATTTACAACTTACCTATACTATTTGTTCGATATTATATACTTACCGGTGATTAGTGATTACGTTCTCTTTAATTTTCACTTGCACGTACCTCTTTCAAAAATTAATAAGGTAAATAAAATTGTGTCAATAAAAAGGCCGCTGTGTCAACAAAAGGTTGCGGGAGCACTATCTCCTTACATAAAGGCTCGCCTTCCCATTTGGCATCGCACTGCGCCACGTTGGGGTGTACACCTTGTCATAGCGCAGCATGTCGTACCACGTGTGTATCTGGCTGGCAATCTGTATGCGATATATGTGACGTCACACACACACACACATATATATATATATATATATATATATATATATATATATATATATATATACATAGGCACTGAATAAAGTCATTCTATTCCTCCCGGGCGGCCTGAACGGAAGCACGCGAGCCGCGCCTTCGTCCAGTGAACCCCAAGTACGTGCTCTAAAAGTATGGCACCGCCCTCTGCCTACCGAAGACCCTGCAGAGGTACTCGTCTGAGCAACGGCTTTGAGACTTCGAGCTCGCAGCCAGTGACAGCAAGGAAACACCAAACCGATGAGTAGCAATCATGTACACTTTTCTCGAAATGCCGCCACTTGGGAAAATAGCAGAGTTCGACCCAAAGACGCAAAACACCGAGTCGTACTTAGAGCGTTTTGAGCATTTCTTAACGGCTAATGATATAGCCGAGGCCAAGCGCCTTCCCGTCTTTTTGACAGTAACAGGCCCAGAAGATTATGAAGTGCTAAGAAGTCTTGTTGTGCCAGAGGCCCCGGGACAAAAGTCTTACGAAGAAGTAAAACGTCTCGTCAAGGAGCACTACAGCCCCAGAAGCTCAGTAATAGCGGAACGGTGCAAGTTCAACCGGCACGTACAGCAGGAGGCGGAGAGTGTTGAAGGGTTCATCGTGGAGCTCGAACACTTAGTCAGGAAGTGCAACTACGGCGATTTCTTGCAGGGCACTCTCCGAGGTAGATTGGTTGCTGGTATACGGAACAAAGAAACCCAGCGCGCGCTGTTTGCTGAACGAGAGCTGACATTCGATGGCTCTTGCAAAATTACCTTGGACAGGGAACTAGCGGCACGAAATCCTGAGCAAATGCGGTCCAGAGAAAGAAAGGCATCAGTGCATGTAGTCAAGAGCCGACCGCGTCAAGACCAGAGTCCAGCTAAGCCCAAGGGAAGCAGAGTCCGCAAGAGCGAAAATTGTGAACGGTGCGGCAGGGGACACTCGTCGGAAGTGTGTTGGTACAAAACTCTATTTGTCGAAAATGTTCAGAAGTAGGTTATTTGAAAAACATGTGCCCAAATGCTAGAGCGAGACCTAGGAGCACGCCTGCGCTCGAATGCTCTGACGAAGACTCGGAGCATGAACTGTACCATTTGGTTAATGCAACCAAATCCAGTTATGAAGTCAGCGTAGAGGTTGAACGGCGCACAATGAATATGCAAATTGACACAGGGACGGCAGTCACTATTATTTCGGAGCAAGTTTACCAATCTCAGTTTTCACACGTGAACCGTGCAAAATGTCACTTCGCACGTATACTGGGGAGCAAATACAGCTGAAAGGGCAGTGTGACGTGGCCATTAAGTACCCATGATTGTTGTGAAGGACAATGGCAGGAAGTTACCCGTTCTGATCGGGAGGAATTGGCTTGAACGTTTAAAAATTGACTGGCTGGAAATTGACCAGGTTGCGGTCGAAGACAGAGTTGCACGTGTAAAACAAAAGTACCCTGTCGTGTTCTCAACTAAATTGGGAACAATACAAAAGTTCCAAGCACAGTCTTAAAATCGGGCACGACACCGGTGCTTTGCCGCGCTAGACCAGTCCCATTAGCCCTGGAGGAAAAAGTTGAGCAGCAACTGCGGGAACATGTGGAAACAGGCATGCTGCGCCCGGTAATGCGCGGTGACTGGGCTACGCCAGTCACGGTTGTAAAGGAAAACCGCAGTGTCCGGTTATGTGGGGATTACAAAACAACAGTAAACCCTTCCTGGAAGGCGGATCATCACCCGCTTCCGAGACCAGAGGACTTGTAGATGGCCTTAGCAGGCGGAAGGGTGTTTAGTGTACTAGACCTGTCTTCGGCATATCAACAACTCCCACTTACTCCGGAGTCGCGACCATTGTTGACAGTGAACACCAGTGTGGGGCTGTTCGAATTTCAGCGCCTTCCATACGGGGTGGCTAGTGCACCCGCTATCTTTCAGGCTATGTTGGATGAAGTGCTTCACGGCATCCCACACGTTGGATGTTATATCGACGACGTGATAGTCACAAGATCTGACATTGACGATTGCCAGCAAACACTAGAACGTGTCTTGCAGAGGTTGAGCGAATATAACATGACCCTCAACACGGATAAATGTCGCTTGTTTCAAATATCTGTTACGTATTTGGGTCACACAGTCACTGAACAAGGATTTACCCTACAGATGCGAAAAAGAGGGCAATCTTAGGAGCACCTGAGCCTACTACAGTTACAGAGCTTAAGGCGTATTTAGGCATGTGGAATTTTTATTCCAGGTTTCTAAAGAACGCCTCGACGGTAGCGGAGCCACTCTATTGGCTACTGAAAAAGGAAAAAAAATGTTGCAGTGGCTTAGCTCGGCTATGCCAGGATATACGCAGCGTTAGCAAAGGTTCAGCTGATTATTCTTAGCTTTCCTAATTGTATAGATTGTCTAGGATTAGCTTGATTATCATGCTTACTGCTGCTCCAGTGACGCACACACGGTATACGTATTATGTGGCACATGTATAATCATTTTTGCTCAACGTCAGGTTGCTTCTCTATTGCCACAAAGACGGCTCGGTGCCGTCTCTATGGCCCCAACACAGTATTTGGAATTGTCTGTCTGTCTCTGATAGACAAGATCAATGGTGCTTCACCATTGGGTCGTCTGTGCAGTTGGAAGACTGGCTAAGTCGAGGTTAAACGTGTCCTTCAAAGGAACACCAAGAGAGTCTGGAGCACGATTGAAGTCACCACACACAGTTCACATGCCGCACGACTAGGTATAGACGTAGCCACTACGTGTATAGTGTATTTAACCGAATTGTTCGGTGACATACCTACGCTCAACCGCTAATTGCCAGGCAACTACTTCGGGATCCGATGAGTCAAGCTTCTCCGCTCTTCCGCGCCGTTGAGCAGCATTTGCGCTCTCCTCCATGGAGAGCGCAAATGCTGCTGGCAAACGCCAGTCAGGTCCGCAGAGGCTCCAGCGCAGTGTCAGACGGCGACTGCACAGCGAAGGCGAATAGCGAATAGCTGCGCCTGCGCCGGCGCCAGTGCGTCTACCGCGGCTACGACGTCACTCCTCTGGAATGCGCAGACCGGCGGCGGTGAGCCGCGTGCGGCGGCGGCGGAGTGCGCGGGAGGTGCCGGCTCCGATGCGCCAGCTGTGTGATTTCAGTGATCCTCGCGCATGCGCAGCACGGCTCTTGATGACCCGCGCGAAACGGGCTTGGCTAGGCCAGTGTAGCTAACGCTACAAAAATTACACCATCTACAGCTAAAAGGAACCATGTGTGGATGCGAAGCAGCGGGGAGATGGTTAGCTTGAGCGGGAGAAACGTCGCTGCTCTCGTTTCGCGGCAGCGGCCCGGGCGCTCATCGCGGCGCTGCACAGGAGAGATAATGAGGCGCGCGCGCTCCGTCATGTTCATACCGTGGCGCCCCCCAGCGGAGTATGCAGCTGTCGCACCACCTGTCGTGCGCGCCGCTCCGTAGATCATTCCTAGAGGAGAGAACGGGGGGTGAGCGTGGGAGAGGAGAGAGAGGGGGGAGGGGTCGCGCATGCGCTTTCGGGGTGTGGGACGCGGGAGCCGCTCCGCAGAGTACAGGATTCCTAGAGTAGAGAAAGGGGGGTGAGCGTTGGAGAGGAGAGATAGGAGGAGGGGACGCGCATGCGCTGTGGGGGGGTGTGGGACGCGGGGGGCCGCTCCATAGAGTAGAGGATTCCTAGAGGAGAGAAAGGGGGGTGGGCGTAGGAGAGGAGAGAGAGAGGGGAGGGGACGCGCATGCGCTGTGGTGGTGTGGGACGCGGGACGCGAAAGGAGGGACGGACTTTGGCCATAATATAAGGCCTAAAAATGTCACCGGTACCTGTATGGCCGAGAATTTACCATATGCACAGATCATCAGCCACTACTAGGGGCACTAGGGCACCATAAGCGTATTCCAACTATAGCTGCCACGCGCATGCAACGCTGGGCCCTAACGCTTGCAGCTTTCAGGTACCACCTGAAATTTAGGAAGGGTAAAATTCTAGAAGTGGCAGACGCCTTGTCTAGGTTGCCCCAACCAGGACTTGCTAAGGATGAGGCATCAGAGTGCTTATCAGTCTTTCAGTGCCTCCCGCTGACCGCGGACGAGATCGCAAGGTTCAACAGGCGAAGCTTTACACTCAGCCGTGTAGCCTGATTCACGATAAACGGGTGGCCTAGACAGCATGCAGACGAGTTTAAATTGTACTATGTTCGCCGCGATGAGCTATCACTTGAGCAGGGGTGTGCGACGTGGGGCGCAAGAGTCGTAATCCCGGAACAGCTGAGGGAGCGCTTGCTAAACATGCTACGTGAGGAGCACCCTGGCACAAGCACATGAAAATGTTTGCTAGAAGTTTCGTATGGTGGCCAGGAATCGATTTGGTCATTTAACAGTACGTGCAGGGGTGCAAGATTTGCCAAGCAGTGCAGCCAGCTGCCCGGCCTGTTCCGCTTCAACCGTGGCAATACCCTGCGCAGTGTTGGTCACGCGTGCATGTAGATTTTGCTCAGAAAGACGCGAACGTGTTCCTGATATTGGCCGACTCATTCTCAAAATTGATTGAAGTGTGGCCTCTGTCGTCAACGTCAGCCCTAAAAACCCTTGAAAAACTTCGGGGTGCCTTTGCCACTGACGTCTTGCAGAAGTCCTCGTGAGTGACAACGGGCCACAGTTCACCTCAGGTGAGTTTGCTGGTTTTCTGAGTACCAGTGACGTGAAACACGTTCGTATTTCACGTTGTCTCGCTGCATCAAATGGTGCTGCAGAACGAACGATACAAACCGTCAAAAAGGCCTTGATGAAGCAGGTGCCTGAGAATAAGGCTTCGGGTAAGCAGCCAACGGTGCAAGAAAGTAATGATAGCTTTCTCATGGCCTACCGGAACACGCCAAGCAGTGTGACAGGCAAATCGCCCGTTGAACTGTTTTTGAAACGCCAGCCGCGCGTAAAACTTTCACTGCTCAAAGCGGATTTCGCCAAAAGCATGCAGAGCAAACAAAAGAAATTACAAGAGCAACGCGATGTCTTTCGGTGGCAGGAGCACATGTTTGTTGTGGGAGACCGTGTTTTGGTCAAAACTGTCGTGGTGAAAGTGTCTCCTGGGAAGAACGTGTGGTGATCCAGGTTGTCAGTGCGGTGACATGCATGGTGAAAGTGCGGGATGTACACCGCTTCACACACGCCGAGCATCTACGCCCAAGACACGCAGACCCTGGTGAAACGCCACCGCCCTTCGAAGTGTGCGTAAAGCAAACCCCAACAGGGGAGGTGCCACCGGACTCCGCTTCGACACAATTGCAGCAGCAGACCGACCAGGATGGTCCTGGTTTGCCTGAAACTCCAGCGGAACCCAATACCAACGACACGCTTGAGCATGAAGAATTATCACCATCCAAACACGCACAGGAGCTAGTACCGAAGGACTTGGCCGAGTCTTCCGCGCCGGCTGCGGCATCCGAATCGCCGGAACCCCCCACTGCTACTTCGAAGTGTTCGTGTGCGCAAGCCACCAGATTGGCTTCGACATGAGAACTTTAAGTGATTACTTATGTTAAGTGTTATGTTATGTGTTGAAGTTTATAGTTTCTTGAAGTTACTAGCTGTGACCTAAAATGTTGTTGTTGAATTGAGCGGGAAGAAGAGTGATAGCGCAGTATGTCGTACCACGTGTATATTTGGCTGGCAACCTGTATGCGATATATGTGACATCACATATCGGTATATATATATATATATATATGTACATAGGCGCTGAATAAAGTCCTTCTATTCCTGCCGGGCTGACTGATAACGTTATAACACACCTGATCTTTCTAACAGAGCTGTTATTTTCAAACACCATGATCTATTCGCTCGGGAAGTTTCCGAAGCCTTTCATATTGACAAGTGACGTGATTCTTGCGTTAGCCAAACCACAAAAAAGTATTTACTTTTATTGATGAGTGCATCACCTAATCACTTTGTTCCTCACTAGTCATGCGCGTTTTTTTTTTCACCTTTAAGCTCTCGTTTCCTTTGAATAAACTTCCCGTTGTGAGTGCAGCGTTGTGCGTGTTCCCTCTCTTCTTTGTCTTCGTTTTTTCAGTGGGCAGTTTCTCTTCAAATATGAATAGGCACGTACTCATCCAACTTGCTGTTTTGTTACAAATAAATCTTCATTAGATTAAAACATTCCTAGTTTTCATGCCATTAATAGAGAACTTAGAACGTTTCAGGACAACTAGATAATTTTGATAACCGGTCTTTTGAAGTTAACTGGAATTGTTTAGGAAACAAAGTGAACGAGCTTACAGATAAATACATGCCAAAGCGGTGCACCACGACTAACCAGAGAGCTTTAGTACACTCCTAACCTAAAGCGTTTGTCAAAAAAGAGCGAAACGTTTTTATCGTTTAGCCACAGTGTCACAGACCGACCTCAGATGGAACGCCTATCAGTGAACCTCTGAGGCTTATGTGTGTGTGCTGAAATCTGCTAAAACTAACTTCATCTCGTCTACTCATCCATATCTGCTACATAAAAATCTTAAAATGTTTTGGCGCCTTAAATACAATGACACCCTCATTCATTGCGCTTGGGGGGCCACAATGTTCATAGAATTCCTGAAAATTTATGTGATTCGACATTAAATGACGCCTTTGTTGAGAAATTCGGCCGATACCATGTACCATGGGAATCGATGGTATACGAAATATGCGGAGGGAAGATTACTGAAGTGTAACTTTTTTATTCAGCAGGACTTTACGAAATGGTGCTAAAGATATGTTCACATGTTGTACGTACAAACATGTGCTGAACGGTCGCACATGTTTTATATAACCAGTTGTTTACAGTCGCGTAACGATGCCAACAGCCACGTAAGTTTTACCAATACCAGAAGCGGTAAGCTGATAGTAGCGCTTGTGCTTGCGAGGATGGTTGCCCTGGCTAGTGTTGTGAAGACCAACTTCAGTGGAGGGCGCTTAAGTATGCATTTGACGTTAACCGACGTGACGCCTACATCATACGAGTACATATGCAATGTTTCTAAAATTGGATAGCAAGCATTGCAACCACATTTGACGTTTCACCAACATTACGCCTGCATAGGGTCGTTTTCGAAGGCAGTTTAGAGACCTGGCGTCGCTCTGTGGTAGAATACTTGATTGCCACGCAGAATGCTTGGGTTCGATTCCTGCGGGCACCCTGACCAGGTAACTAGCTTCAGCTAACACTTGTGGAAAAGAAGTCAAGATTCTTCAGGTTAGATTTCTTACTTACCTGATGTAGGCATCTTTCATAGTCGCGACCGACACTCCAATGCTTCGAACACCCATTCGTTGGCTCCCATCTTCAAGCTCTCGGAACATCGTCGGAAAGCCGTCTCTCTGCATGGTGTTTAGTGACATCACGGCTTCATTTTCTTTATCTTGTTCAACGGTAGCTTCAGGTGCAGCATTCCTCACTACAGCTAGGACCGCCTGAGATTGGTAGGTACTGCGTTCCTTTTCAATGCGTAGCTTGTAGCCAACACCTGCAGTACAAGGCTCGCTTAGTCGGCCTCTACAAACTAAACCAAAGTTCACAAAACTACGAGGGCTACGTCAAATGCTAGCGGTCGTCCTGTGTGCATCTTTCTGTGTGCATGTTTTGTTCCCCTATAATATGTATTCAAGTCAACACCAACTGGCCCAAAGTTCATCTTTAACTGTAAACGAAAATTGAGCACTCAACACGTGGTCCGTGCATCTTAACGAAATGCGAATCAGCACACTCTCCAGCCTCGTTTAGTCTTTAGCTTTTAATATTAAAATGTGGACGTACGTCAGGGTTGCCGTCGGGTGGACATGAAAACGCGCAGAACTCACGCCAAAGGCAGCCAAAGTAGCTATGTGATTTGATATTATTGCCAAATTTCTAGCCAAATACAACAGAAGCGGTATTGTCAACAAAGTCTTTGCAATTGATAAATAAATAAAAGCAATTTGAATGAGGTAAGCCACAAGTTTAAAAAAGAGCCATGGCGCCAACTGGAAATTTTCGTCGCTAACGGGATCGAAAAGTGGCCAATTTGGCGCAAAGTAGCCACCAACGGCAACTCTGCCGTATGTTCCGAGACCCATTCGGTCTCTTCTTCAAGGTTTGACTGTCCGGCTGGTTGATTGAAGCTACGTAGTATTTAAGCAGGTACGTAGCACACGTAATCTAACACCTCAGCATGCGGCGCCTATCAAGGAAGAAGTTGTCTTTCGGCCGCGCGGCGGGTGCGGCACGATAATAAATAAACAACTCAAAAAGTCAACGTTGTCAGGGTTGGATCTTTCTCGTATAAGCTCCGACGGTTAATGGTAACCCGATAAAGAACACAGAGCCCCAACCACCCCGCATGGATCCCGCCGGCTATTTCACCCTACCTACCGGTCCTGACGCCTAAGAAGACACCAGACATAGCGGGGCTGTGGCGGTTGTGCTAAAGTATGTCATCCTGCCACCATTTCTGCCCAACAGCCCCAGCACATAGTTTCTGCAGGTAGAGGCGCACTTCGGTATACGATAAATCACCAGCCAACAGACCAAGTACCGGCATCTGGTGTCCTTTACTCCAGACGTCGCCAAAGACTTAGGTGATATTATGGTGCCGCAGCCCCCGAGCTATCCCTTTTACACTTTGAAGGCAGCTATCATTTCCTGCAAGTCGAAGTCCGAACACAACAGACTCCGCAGCTGATCACGGCTGCAGAGCTCCGTGACTGCCGCCCTTCACAGCTCCTGCGACGCATGCGCCAGCTCCTTGGCGGGCCCTCCGCCCCTTAACAGGGCAAGCTGTTCTGTTTTGTCCTCGGGCGCTTACCACAGGACATGGTCCCCATCCACGCGGCTGAAATGGCTCATCGAGTGGCGGACTACTGGGCCCATAGCCTCGACGCCATTACCACAGTGCCACTGGCCATCTCTGCAGACCAAACGCTCGACAGCACCAACAACCGTTTGGATGCCTTTTTCAGACGTCTCCATGACTGTACCTTCGCATCACCGAGTTTCATTCAGGTTCCAGTTCCATAGTCGCTCCTCGACGGCGCGCGCTCTGCAGTGCTTCAGCCAACCGACGCACCACCGAACGGCTCATCCTCGACCGTGTGCTGGTACCACCGCCTATTCGGTGATTCTGCTCGGTAGTGCAGCCACCCGTGGTCCTGGTCGGGAAATGCGACGACTGGCCACTGACGGCGGCAAGCGGTACTGGTGGAATTTCATGCCGCGTCTTCTAAGTGCAGTAAGACGGCAAGTTGGGCCAGTTGGTTGGGATTCATCGTAAACTTGTTTAACGATGATGACGCTGCCGGACTGTTTCCTTGTGTCTTGCGCATGTCACGGGTTTTGTGCACTTGCTATATATATGTTTTACTTTTCAATTTTCAATAAAAATCAGTTGAGAGTCAGCGCCGTGTTGTTCGTTTGCTCCTTCCTTGTGTCCGTGTCTCCAGGGTTGCGCTGTTAAACAAGTTTACGATGAGTCTTCTAAGTTCCTCACAAGATCACTGGCGCTTGCTCCTAGACGACACAGGAGCCCAGATTAGCGCCATACCGGCCTCGTGTGCCGATCGCCGTCGCAACGAGCAGAACTGCACACGCAACCGATCAACACCTCCGCCATCCGCACATACGGCCAACGATTCTCACACTTGAATTGAGTTTACTTTAATTGACCTTTGACTACACCGTAAATTCGCTGGATTTTCGTCCTCGATGATGTCTCGCAAGCTGCTTTTGGTGTGGGCTTCCTCCGTTTCTTCAACCTTGCTGTGCACATGCATGCTCATCGCCTCATCGATCTCAACGAGCCTATTCATCAACGGTATACTCTGCACTTCCTCGTCAACGGGACTTCTAGTTCTCACAGCCGCTTCGCTGTAGGTAAAAATACTCGCTGGTTTTCCCAACATTACAAAGCCACACACCAGAGCCACCGGTGAAGCATTCCATCACTCACCACATCGTGACTACGTGACCTCCCGTTTTTAAACGGCTGCATCGATAGTCTGGAGAACACCTCGCAATCGCCCGCCGCAAGTTTGAGCACATGCTTGAACTTCGCATTGTGTGACCTTCATCAAGCAACTGGGCATCGCCACTCCACATAGTGCTGTACAAAGGCCCCGGCGACTGGAGACCATGTGGCAATTACAGCGCTCAGAATACCCACACCTTACCAGACGGCTATCCATTTCATGACACACATCAAATTTGGCTGGGAGCACGATCTTCTCGAATATTTACTTAGTGAAGGCCTTTATGAAATTCCTGTAGAACCCGCCGACATTCCGAAGACGGCCATCACCACCCCATTCGGTCTATTCGAGTACGTAAGCATGCCTTTTGGATTGCGCAACGCTGTACAGACTTTTCAGCACATTATCAACGAGGTCCCGCGAGGTCTCGATTTCGTATTCGCCTGCCTTGATGACCTCCTCGTCGCAAGCTTACCCGGCCCTGACCATGAAGCGCACCTGGGCTACCGGTTCCACCGCCTGGATAATTACGGTCTCATCAATAATCTAAATAAGTGCCTCTTTGGCGTCGCTAATGTGGAGTTCTTAGGCCACCTTGTCACTCCACAAGGTATCATGCGACTCGCCAGCAAAGTGAAAGCTATTCAAGACTTTCCACCTGCGACATCACTGAAAAGACCCTGAGGATTTCAGGGCCGACCAAACATTCATCGCCGCTTTCTTCCAAAGTGTGCCACATTCCTAAAGCCCCTGACCGACGTATTGCCTATCAAAAAGGATCCGGCTATGCAACTACAGTGAAGGGAGGACGCGGCATCTGCCTTAGCTACTGCCAAGAATGCTCATGCGTTCTGATCTCGATGCCCTAATTTGTCTCATGACCGATGCATCGAGCGGGGCAGTCGGCTCCGTTCTCGAGCGGTATGTATCCGGTTGGCAGCCCCTTGGTATTTTCTTGCAAAAACTAAAGTCACTGCAAGCGAAATACAGTCCATTCGCCCGAAAACTCATTCTTGTGCGCTTCGCCATCAAGCATTTTCGCCAGCTTCTGGAGGCCCCGGACATTTACGTCGTTACTGACCAGAAGCCCCTAATGTTTGCCTTTCACCGCAACCTTGATTATCAATTAAACTGAACGGGAAATCCGCCAACTGTGCTTTATTTCAGAATTCACAATGAATCTCCAACAATTCCTTGGGCCGGAAAATGCTGGCGCTGATGCATTGTCCAGCATCGATGCCTTGACTACCCAGCCACCACGAGGCATAGAAGAGCTAGCAGCTTCCCAGAGCAACAACCCTGAGCAGCATCGTCTTCGTTCCTCATCTACGACTCAATTGTTCACGGAGTGTCCGCTTCCATTTACTACCTCATTAATAATGTGTGAAACGTCCACTAGTGTTCATCGACCCTTTGTGCCTTCAGCTTTTTGTCGCGCAATTTTTGATGAACTGCACAACATGAGCCATCCTGGTATTCGTGCGACCGAAAAGCTCCTCCTCTCGATTTATTTGGCCAAGCATCAATGCCGACGTTCGACGCTGGGCGCGAACCACCCTTCAATGCCAGCGTGTTAAAGTTCACCGTCACACTGTCATGGCAACATCCCCTATTCGGTCTCCAGACGCCAGGTTTTCCCATGACCACCTGGACATTGTCGGCTCTCGCCGCCATTACAAGGGGCAGGTTACCTGCTGACATGTGTGGTTCGCTTCACCAGATGGCGGGAAGCGTTTCCCGTCTCCGACCTTTCAGCACAGACAGTTCCTAAGCCTTTCACAAATGGCTGGTTGTCGCGCTTCGGATGCTCTTCTATAAACACCTGCGACCGAGGTCACCAATTTCAATCAGCCCTATTCACCACGATTCCACCTTCCTGGTTATTTGACACATCCACACGACCGCCAACCATGCTTCCGCCATTGGTATGGCCGAAAGACTCCATCGACAACTGATATTATCCACAACGCTCTCCAGCCAAGAGAACGTTGGTTCGACCATATCCCCTTCGTACTTCTGGGTATCCGATCAACGCGGAACTTCGCAGTGCTGCCTTTTCCTGCAGCATTGAAGGCGGATCTCGGTTGCTCATCAGCCGAACTAGTCTATGGCGTTTCCCTGCGTCTTGCAGGAGAATTCTTGGAGCCGTCATTGCCACCTTCCATGCATGATGCCTCCACGTATTCGGGAGCTGCGCACCACGTTTCGGGACATTTCTCCTGTAATTTCTGCCGACCCACTCCCCCAGTCTGTGTTCATCAGCCAGCATCTGTATAACTGCAGCCACGTCTTCGTTCGGCGTGACCAAATACGGCCACCACTTACACCGGTCTATGATAGCCCATTTGGCATGCTCCATCCTACACCTAAGACGTTCACGCTGGATATCAACGGCCGCGAAGAAGTCGTGGCTGCCAATCGACAAAAACCTGCATATGGCACCGCTGTCGCAGCCCCGGGACATCCATCTCTAGCCTGGATGCCCACAACTAAGCACACTCACAGGGCGACTCCTATAGCTCAGGTTCTGCGGGTGCGGAGGGTGTGCCCTCTGGCGCCTCAGCATGCAGCGCCCGTCAGGGAAGAAGTTAGCTTTGGGCCGCGCGGCGGGTGCAGCGCGATAATAAATAAACAGTTCAAAGACTCAACGCTGTCAGGATTGGATCTTCCTCGTAGAAGCTCCGAGAGTAGCACTGAAGCAATGTACGTCATTTCGGTTTAATGATACGGCAACACCGAAACAACGTGCATAATGCTGCACGAAATGCTGTCGCAGAACACAGCGAGAAGCTAGACCATCGCATCAACTTTGACACCACCGTCGAAACGGAAGGTAGCCGCACCAAAAGGTAGTACTTAGAATCTTGGCGTAACCAAACGACACCTGGAAATATTAATCGCACAACTGGGACCCTGCCGAGCGTGTATGTACACAGTCTCCACAACCAACGGAGAAAACAACGCAGTAACAAGAACGACAGGAAGAACGATGGTGGAGAGGAAGACAACCACTAAAAATATTCGCTAGTTTCGGAGCCGGCCGGGCAATCACCCCCTGAAGAGAAGACCGCATGGGTCTCAAAACGTAGGGCCAGTTTTAGGGTCGGAGCACCTTAGGACCGAGCCTTGTCGGCGTGCGGGGGCGGCGTGCGCGCTCATAGCCCAGGTGCGAAAACATCAGCCCGGATCGATCTAAATCACATTGATGATGATATGTACAGTCGCGGCCACTGTTAGATGCAACACTCGAATGAGCACCTTTCGTATTACTGGCCCCCCTAACTGCAAGTGGATGGGGAAACATTGAACGTGCGCTTTACTAGTTTGTCGGAAAGAGTCTGAGCTGTCAACCACCAGTAGTATTATGCAAATCTAAGCCCTTGTTTTTATGCAAGAAAATGAAATCTAGACATGCTCTGCGTGCAAGTGTTGCATCTAACAGTGGCCGCGACTGTAAGATGACGAAGATTCCCTTTCTGCCATGGATCAGAAAGAACGTAAAGCGTGGCATGCGGTGGCTCAACGACAACGTCGAAAATCGGACCCGGAGTTCAGAGAGCGAGAAGCAGCAGCAAAACGACAGAAACGACAAGCGGGCCCGGAGTTGAGAGCTCGAGAAGCGGCAGCAAAATGGCAACGTCGACAAGAACAATCTGCTACCCCGGAGGCGAGAGCTCGGCATGCGGCGGCTGTCTGGAAAGTAAACGTTGTGCAAAAGTATGAAAGCGGGACATCTGAATGCAACACGTGTGCTTGGCAGATTTCGTTAGCAAGTATAGGTACGACTGTCGAACCAAGAGATATGTCCTTCGTGACAGACGCGTACCGACATTACACATTGGACTCTCTTGACGATTACAGGCGAGAGCAAGTCTTGCTGTACGTGCCTTTCAGAAACGAGGTGGTGAATGCACTAAGCAACAACAAGTACAAACAGCTTTACGTCGAAAACAAGGAGGTCATTGCTGCCAACCAACAACCAGCAAGAAGACGTTCATAGACCTTGTCTTTGCCAACTTCAGGTTAGATCCGCTCGAAGAACCATTGGCTCTACATTTCACGGACCACAAAGCGATGATAATGAAAGGAAAACGGAATCCATAACTCAGCACGACATACGAGTTATAACCAATAAAACACATTGTATATACTGAACGCACGCGTTGTCACTCATTTCCACGAGCGAGTGGGCAAATATCATGGGAGATTCACGGTTACGGAACAATCACCGTGCTTCGCCCACTCATCATCATTCACTTCGTGGATATGCGCGGATTTTTTTTAATATTAAAAACTAAACACTAAACGTGGCTCGAGAGTCTGTTTATTCGTACAGTTTTTCAAGTCAGACAGATGTCTGTCAAAAATGTTTACCTCTCAATCTTTACGAAAACAACAATACATGTGAGAAACAGATGCGTACCAAAAAAATTTCACATAATTGCTTGTCTAGGTTTACTTTCCACAATACTCGACTAAACGTAGAGGTCCTCGCACCAACTGCTTTGCGCAGAATTACTCAACGCCCCTCATTTTAGCCAGCGTATGCCAGCCTATCCCCCCTCCTTTTAAGGTAGGTATTCAGCACTAGGATGAATCGTACAATTACAATCAGGCAAAAAAAATCATACGGTTCCTTATACATTCCCTTAAGACAAGCCGAAGGCGAAAGTCACCTTCGCCCTCGTTTTCATAGCCGATCTTTTATCGCCTCTGTGCCCATCCCTGAATGCTTTCTGCACAGTACTGACTCAGTCACTTTGAGAATTGGATTACTTTTCGGAGAATAAAAAAGATACTTCGGAGTACATTCGGAGCAGAAGGATGTCTGTTTAGGGACAGCTTTAGAGCAGACAAAAGGGAGTTTCGAATTCCTTGGAGTAGTAAAAGCTGATAGGGTTCCTTATTCACCCACGTCTCAGTCGGCTCGAAGGCGAAAGCTTTTTTATTCAGCCTCTTCTTCCAAGTCGATGTATTGATCCTCCATCGCCTCCCTCCGAAAGATTTTCGCAACTAACGTGATTTTGCAATGCCTCCAGCATCGGAGGCATTGTAGGCTTGCTTCACTTCCCCTTGATTTGCACCGTCTGCGGGATATGCCCACCTTTAACCAAGCAAGAATGTTGTGTGACGACGTCGCCTTGTGATGGCAGGTTATTTCATGACTCATGTCAATTGCAGGTTCAATGACGTCACAAAATTTTGGCTTCTGCGACGGCATGATGACTAATGCGGCGATCTGGGCGAGTTGGTATATTAACATCTTCGGGTAAATGTGCAGCACGGCATAGACAAAGGACGGGAAACGAACGACACGAGCGCTGACTCTCAACTGAAAACTTTATTTCGTGCACAAACAAAAATGCGTTTAAGTCACATGGTGATTGCCAGATAAACAAGAGAAGTGCGGGAACAAGCCATTGTGTCAGGCAAACCTCGATCGCCCTGCATAAAAACGAAATAGAATATTTGAATGGCTTGTTCCCGCGCTTCTCTTGTTTATCTGGCAATCACCATGTGACTTAAACGCATTTTTGTTCGCGCACGAAATAAAGTTTTCAGTTGAGAGTCAGCGCTCGTGTCGTCCGTTTCCCGTCCTTTGTCTATGCCGTGCTGCACATTTACCCGAAGATGTCATGATGACGTTATATAATGACGCCATCGCGGGATGATCATTTTTTTCATCATTCGTGTTGACGCCGACGTGGGACGCCGGTAAAGTTTCCTTTCGATGAGGCATCTTGCGCTTACATCTCAAAGAACTACATCTGCAACTTTTCAGTCTATATTCCGGCTTCTGTGCTACTAGGAAGTGCTGCTCTAATGCAAACAAGACAAGATCAACACTCGGAGGGCAGCCATCAGTCAAGCTCTATACACTAAACACTACCATGTGCACACTTTGCCACATCACAAATGTACGTTGTGGTGAAGCATTGGTGACAAGGCCAGTGAGGCAGATGGTTTTTAGATGCGAAGCATCTTATGCTCGGGGCTGTGTCCGTCCCTCCCGCGTCCCGCGTCCGGCCACTTTCATGAAGTAGGGAAGCACCCATTATGCGAACCAGAACACTGCAGTAATATGAAGGCCGTCAACTACTACTGCAGTCATCCGAGTCATGGCCGAGAGCACTGAGAGGCTGCTTAGCAATGGCTAAACAGGTGGTGCCTGTCGCCCAGGTTGACCGCATTCCTTGATCTTGCTTGCATGTGTTTGGAGGGGGCTTAGTCCGTCCCTTCTTCCCGCGTCCCACAGCGCATGCGCTTCCCCTCTCTCTCCTACGCTCATCCCCTTTCTCTCCTCTAGGAATTCTGTACTCTACGGAGCGGCCCCCCTCGTCCCACACCCCCCTACAGCGCATGCGCGTACCCTCCCCTATTCTCTCCTACACTCACCCCAATTCTCTACTCTGGAGAGAACGTCGAACGTTACACAGCCACACGCCCTTCGTGCTTGCGGGTGACTTCAACGCGGATATAACCACGAACGACTGGCTAGTCCACCACATGATAGACGTGTACTCGTTGCGACGCATTTCCGACGACAACATACAACCGACAACCATAAGGGGAACGTGCATAGACCTCATCTTTGCAAACTTCACAATGAAAACTCTTCAAAAGCAACCCCTGACGCTACACTCCACCGATCACAAGGCCGTCGTCTTCAAAGCGCCCCCCTGCACCAACGAAAGGAATCGCACACGTTCCCTAAATAAACACCCAACCACCACATTCTCAGTCTTCTCTTATACATTCTCATTTATCCTTTCAATAAAATTCCCGCTCAAGCTATCCATCTCTCCGCTGCTTCGCATCCACACATGCTTCCCTTTAGCGGGAGATGGCGATTTTTTTTCTCAAACTGCCTTCTTTGAATGCAGCCTTAGAGCTCTGCCAATGCTGAAAACTAATTCGACTACGTACTGCTTATTTGTCGTTCATGCACAGAATTCATTATTTTGAGAAGTAGTATTGATCCGCAAATTAGATTGAACCATTGGGCGCGTTATTTGAGGCTCACGGCGCGTAAGTGTCCACATTGCTCAGGTTCCTTGCGCGCTGGTTAGCCATCACATTATATCTGTTTGGCATCATATTATGGCACGTGACGAGAGATTTGATGCGCGCATGCTGCAGCGGCCCCACTGCCCACCGAGTGCGTGCTCGTGCCTTTAGGATTTGTGTTACGATCGGTATGCAGATGAATCTTCCGCACTGTCATTGACATGGAACATTTTTACAGCTCAGCTCTTAGGCTCCAGTCGAGCAGCGTCTCTGCCGCAGGCGTGACCGATAAAGAGAACGCGAATGAAAGGTAGCGAAAGAGGGACTGCCCCGAGGAGATTTAAGGCGAAAGCCTTTAATGTCTCATGCTCACGTCCGTCCGTCCGTCCGGCGTCCGTCCGTCCGGCGTCCGTCCGTCCGTGTCCGTCCGCCCGTCCATCCGTCCGTGTCCGTCCGTCCGTCCACCCGTCCGTCCGTCCGTGTCCGTCCGCGTCAATCCGTGTCCGTCCATCTCCATCCATCCATCCGTTCATCCGTCCGTCCGTCCGTGTCTGTCCGTCCATCCATGCCTGTCCATGTCCGCCCATTCCATCCGTCCGTCTGTCCGTGCCGTCCGTCCGTTGGAGCCCTGGCACGGAGCCAGCTAGCCGCCGTGGTGCGCAAACGGACGCTGGTCGCCTCGGACTCTTCAGCGCTCGCGCTTTGAATGCGTAGCGTCCCTGTGCCCAGCGTTTAGAATCATTCTGACCGACGCTGTCTCAATGGACACAGGCGTTCGCGGAACACACTTTGGAATTTAGAAAGGGTCCGTCAGTTTAAGCGCTGGAACGCGGATGGCGTTTGCGCGGTGCGCAAAGCGCGAGAAAATATGAACGCATGCGAACGGAGGAAGATTAGTCTCGCGTCTCGTTGCGATTCGCGGTGAAAAATTAAAAAAAGAAAACACGCATATATTACGTTTGTGCGTTATCCAACTGAGAGTGTAAAATAAAAAAGACATGGCGTAGTCAGTCGAATGGCCACACGCTTTCGCCGTACACACTTTGGAATGTACAAAGTGTCCTTAAAATTTTGTTCACCATCAGATACAGGGAGCCGCTGTGTGTCCTGCATTTGACGGGGATGTCATCCACGCTATTTCGTGACTCACCCGACTCCCAGCAGTCAGCTTTCAAGGCGCCTCTCCATTCAAGATGTTCTCCACGCCCGCCTGCCCATCAAGGACAGCCTGCCCACCTGCCTGTCCTTATCAGGGCCTCTGCTTCCCCGCCGCCCAGAGCCTGATTACACCTCCCCACTCTCCTTTATACCACATCTTTCGTCCGCTCTCCCCCCATCCTAATGGCACTGAGTCATGCTCCTGCAAGGGTTGCTGAAGATAATGCCACAATTTGCTTTTTTAAGTGAGGAACCACTTCTCAGCCGCTCTGTGGGCCCCTGCAATGCCTCGTCAGTGATGCCAACCAACTATTCGAAAATACCCTACGCCAAGGTCAAAATTACCCTAGTTTACCCTACACAACATATTAATTCCACTGTGTTTTACCCTACACCTAAATATAGCGCCATGTTACACTGATAACGTACAGACTACACTGTGCGACGTGCAGACGTATGATGTTGAGGGAGTCGGTATCGACTTCTTTGTTTTGAAGATTAGTTCCGAAGAGAGACTAAGGAACATGAAAGATAACAGACGGGAGGAAAATGCGTTCCGGTGTTTGTATGGTATGAGGGTTGACTGAAAGTTGGAAAAAACGATAGGAGACTTATCAACAAGTATATTTCAGGCTGTATAAGTGGTATGGCAACAAGGAACATTAACCGATGCGTAATAGATACTGAAGAAAAAAAAACTGGATGACCGCGATGGAAAGAAAACCATATTTGAGTAACTACAATAAGCATCAAAAAGAAATAAACAAGGATACATTTTACGGTAATTCAAGGGGAAGCACATTGCTGTTTCAAGGCAGGTCCGGTTCTCCTGGAAAATGTAGTTATTATTAGAGATTAGGTAGAGAAAAGAAAAATCTCTTCTTTACTGTGCTTGTGTGGGGAGGGTAACAAACCTATAGAGCATGTTTTAATCGAATGCGGAAATATGCACTCGGGTGCTTCTTAGCGCGGAAACCAACATGAAGCGTTCGGTTCTAGGAACCACATTGGAAAAGAAAAGAGGTCGGCGATAGAACTTAGTAAAATACGACTCCAGGATTTCTGGCGGAAATGTAGGCAGAATGCTAAACAAAGCAGGAAAACGAAGGTTAATTTGTGATAAAGCGGGGCAAAAAGTTGGGTTGGGAATTTACTAGGTTTTTTAAGAGAAGACAACATTAATTCAGGTGGAAATATCGAGTGTAATATAAAGCAGTATAATAATAATAATAATAATAATAATAACACAATCTCGAGCTTGGCGGAGCGTGATTCACAGCCTCGTTATAAAAGGCACGCTATTTCATCCATCCACCCACTGTCGTCCAAAGAGCACACATGGTCCCTTATGTATTCGCATAAGATGACTGGAAGGCGAAAGCCGATTTCTTCTTCTCACTGAATTGCATTCACCGCCTCAAAAGATTTCTGCGCCCCGCGTAGTTTCGCATTGCCTCCAGGATCTGAGGCACAGGAAGCTTTCAGCATCGCGCGCGCCTCCTGGATCATCCCACCTGTGAGCATGCGACATGGAATTGTGATGACGTCATGATCTGACGTCACATTGTGATGTCACAATGACTTAATTATGACTTGAAAAAATCTGGCGGTATCGGATGTCACGATGAGGTCATGAGGCGATGTCGGTATATCATGATTTTTGCAACACTCGCGTTGACGCCAACAATCACTTTTCGTGTTTGATGACGCATCTCTGAGGCTTTCGCCTTATTAACGGAAGCCGACCAACGTCACAAAATTTAAAAGCCCCTCCATGATACTAACGAATGGTAGACCGCTGAGAGGGAAAATAAATTATCCACGAGAAAAAACAATAATGTTTGCACAAGGATATGTGACGTATTACCTTTTGTCTCTGCCCTGCTGTGGTGGTGACTTCTGAGTTAAGGCTATTCGAATTTTATTCGAACAAAGATTTAGTTTTTGAACCTCTTCAGGAATCTAACCCTCGGATATGTTGAGCAGATGTTTCACATTCATCACTGATCAGCGACGAGCAAAATGCTGTAGTTACCCTACGTTTTATAAGAAAATCGTATTACCGCCCTACTACTTCACGCTGGCCGAAAAAATCCGAAAATACCTTTCAAGTGGGGTAAGCACCCGACGGTTGGCGACCCCTTGCCTCGTTGAGCTCGCGTTTCTTGTGACATCGCAAAGCATGCCCCTCGTGCACAGGGGCGAGAAAGTGGGTTGACCTGCGAGGCATGGGCGCAGTATACCTGTTCCATTCAGTTGCGAGACAGCGTTCGTCCTGTGTACTCTGTGTTCCTTGCGCCTTTGTCTTTAGCGCTGCATCAATCATGCTAGTATATTCCAACTAGCCCAACTTTTCGTTCCCCTGAAATATACATGTGTTGGTCTGTTGGACGTTCTGTGTGGGAACGCCCTAGCAGAATCGCAGAATTTGCATCTATTTTCCAGGCACAAATACGCCTTGCATAAACAAGCTTTAGAGTGCAGCTCTTAGGCACCCGTTCCTGCGTTGAGCGGCGTCACCGTTGGCCTAACAGATACAAGAGAGAACGCGCAGCGCGGCGAAAGATGAAAGACGGCGACAGAATATTGCGGGGAGGAGGTAACGACAGTGGCGCAACGACACGTTCCCCGGCGGCCACGCGCGGTGCCACAGCAGTGCGCACCGTCGCGAGGTCGTCGGTGACGTCATCACTAAGCTATTCGATGAGGGCGTCCACGGAGGCCTCTGCGGCGGCTGTTGTTGAGCCCGGCCACCTGCTGCCTTCCGCGGTCTCCCGGTTAGCGAGGTCAGTCACGCCTCAACTTATCGCCACATCAAAACACCTAAACAGCTGCGCGCAGAATTCCCATTAGGCAGTATCGTAATCGCCGGTATTTTTAGCTGCTAAATGTGAAACCACTGCCCATATAATTCTTGTGGCTGTTTTTGGAAACTGACCATGCCTCGAAGCGAAATGTGCCGTAACGCGCCTAACGCATGACTCCCCTGACGGGACAGACGTTGGTCTGTCCCGTCAGGGGAGTCATGCGTTAGGCGCGTAAAAGCATAAAAGAAAGCATTCTTGCGTGCGTTTCTGGTGGAAACGCAATGTTGACAGATACTGGATGGTTCTGGCACAGCGCGCGCTAAGGCCGGCTGTGAAGACTGCTTATGGCCCATTCCTTCGGAAGCGGACAAATTGAATTGTACTTAGAGTAAAGCACACTGAATCTTCATTTTCTTTAAAACGGAGCATTTCCTTGCCACGAAACATGCACTACGCGGTTTGTGGAATAATATTTCGATAGTCCACGCCGACTTGTACCGTGACTTTGCAATCTCTTTCAGCAAGTGGATATATTTCTTAGTGTGAGTTATTGCTGCAGGGGAAACGTACCGCACGCTTTCTTGAGAAAGCTGGGCGAGCCCCAGCAGACGACGCTACCGTTGTACATCACAATGATCCTGTCGCCCAGAACGTCGGCTTCTTCCATGTCATGCGTGGACAGCAGTATGCTTGCTTTGCCGCGTAGCTCTTTTACTAAGGACCATATGCTGCGCCGTGTCTCGGGATCTAAACCTACCGTCGGTTCGTCCAGTATCAACACCTGTGGTGAAGCAGAGGTATATATAAGAGAACAGCAGCATTAATCACCCCGACGCTTTCATTGATGTGGTAATTACTGAAAGGAAGCTTTGCATAAGGAGCGAATTCGAAACTAAGTTTTACAAATTCCAGTTCTTTGTATCTTGAGATAAAACATGATGCCCTTTCTGGCTTTACATCAGCCAACCCGGTAGCAGTAGCCAAGCAATTTTGTTTTCTACAGATCCTGTCTAAATGACGACTACGTAACAATGCAGCATCCACCACAGTAGCCTTATTTTCATACAGCGCTATGTTAAAAAGCCCCCCCCCCCCCCAACCCCCCCTGCTGCGGCCACTGTTTCCTGAAGGAAAAATATAGATTCTTTGTACACTGGTATGGCATAGCTCAAAATGATCGAGGTTATGGCAACTTTCCTTTTGTAGTAGAACTGAGAGGCGAGCGAGCTGGAACTTATCCATTGTTGGGTGGCGCACAAAGAAGCACGTTAAGAAGTGCACGCGTGTTCTTCCGGGGTCGTATATAGAATTCCTTGCACGTGCGGCAGTGTCTACACCGGACAGACTGCCAGATGTGTTAATATCAGGCTGCGTGAGCATGACAATTCTTTTAAGGGTGGCGTTTCGTCTCACCTCGCCAGTCATTGCCGCGATTGCGGTTTCATGCCTTCGTTCGCGCAAACCTCAATCATAAATCGCCATCATAATCAACGCACACGTGAAATAGCTGAGGCATACCACTTGGCAAAGTGTGATAGCCATTGCATTAGTGAGCCATCTGTTTCATTATCAGAACAAGAAATCCGTTTCATTGATCCGTTGTAATATGGCGTGGTGCATGGGTTTTTTTTTTCTATATATTGTCACGCACAGTTCAAGAAGCACACTTCAATTCAATAACTTAAAATGGGCGAACTTGTGCCCTGTAAACAAACAAGACAGAAAAATATGTCTATGTGTCCACTGCATCAACACCTCCTCTTCTTCAGAGTTAGGCACCTCGTCGTCTTCTCTACTTCCGCGCAGTTCGCACGTGCCTGAGTTGTCAGCGTTGATCCTGGCGTGCTCGACTGGCGCTTCGATTTCTCTGTTTCGCACGCAAACCGCAGACAACATGCATCGTCCCGATGGTTGTTTTGGTTCCAGGCTGGTATTTATAGTACTTGCCGGTAGAAGCCGGTATCATTCAGCAGTGGTGCTTGAATGCTCATTGCCTTTCGTAGTATGGCTTCATTCGGATGACGTGCACAATTTCTGTGCGATGCTGCCGTCTCGATGATGTTACTTGCTCTTCTGGGACTACTTCATAGTTCAAGGGACCAATGTGGCGAAGCCTCTTGTACGGGCCAAAATAGCGTCGAAGTAGCTTTTCTGAGAGCCCACGTACGCGTACGGGTGTCCATACCCACACTTTGTCTCCAGGAGCGTACTTGACGTCTCTTCGTCGCAAATTATACCGACTGGCATCCTCTCACTGTTGCTTCTGAATGCGATGTCGGGCCAGCTGCCTTGCTTCTTCAGCTCGTTGCGCGAAGTCGCTGGTGTTATGGTCGTGGTCGGAGTTGTCAGCGACAGGTAGCATAGCATCCGGGGGCGTGGTAACTGTTCTGCCAAAAACAAGTTGAAAAGGTGTCATTCGTGTCGTCTCCTGCACAGCGGTATGCGAACGTTGCGCACTGTAATATTCTTTCCCAAGTTCGATGCTCTACGTCGACGTACATCGACAACATGTCAATCAACGTTCTATTGAGCCGTTCTGTCAACCCATTCGCTTGTGGATGATACGCTGTGGTTTTCCTATGAGAGGTGTGCGTCAATCTCATAATGGCATTTGTCAGTTCAGTTGTAAACGCTGTTCCTCGATCCGTGATCAGCACTGCAGGAGCTCCGTGGCGCAGCACAATGTTGGTCACAAAGAATTGGGCTACTTGCACAGCAGTTCCCCGAATAAGCGGCGCTGTCTCCACATATCGAGTTAAATAGTCCGTTGCAACGATGATCCATCGCTTCCCTGATGAGGACGTGGGAAATGGGCCAAGTAAGTCCATTCCCACTTGTGCGAAAGGGGCTTCTGGTGGCTCTATAGGTTGGAGGAGACCAGCTGGTTTCACTAGTGGTGTTTTGCGCCTTTGGCAATCCCGGCAAGTTCTTACGTAGTGTTGCACAGAATTCAGCAACTTCGGCCAATAGTATTTCGTGCGAATACGTGCCAACGTTCTGCTCACTCCCAAATGTCCTGCTGATGGGTCATCGTGGCATGCTTCCAAGATCTCGGGTCGTAGCGCTGTAGGAACAACAAGCAGGAATGTCTGTGTACTATGTTCGAAATTTCTTTTATACAAGGCGTCATTTCGGAGTACGAAGGACGACAGGCTACGGGAAAAAACACGAGGAAGATGAACGGGCTGTCCCTCTAAGTACTTGATCAGCAGCACTAAGTCAGGATCAGATTTCTGGTGCTGTGCCATCTGCGATGTAGTCACAGCTCCCAAAAAAGGGACATCCTGTCCACTTTCCGTAGACGCGGCTTCCGTAGAATCAACCGGTGCACGTGACAAACAGTCAGCATCACTATGCTTGCGACCGGACTTATAGACAACCGTTATGTCGCATTCCTGTAGTCGTAGGCTCTATCTCGCAAGACGTCCTGACGGGTCTTTAAGATTCGCCAGCCAGCACAGTGAATGGTGGTCGCTGATGGCTAGAAAAGGTCTGCCGTATAAGTATGGTCGAAACTTGCTGATTGCCCAAACTTCCGCAAGACATTCTTCTGTCGTCGAGTAGTTGACCTCAGCCTTCGAAAGTGTACGACTAGCGTACGCGGAGGAGGACGGCCCCGAGACCTAAGTTGCTTGCGTCTGTGTGAATATTATGGCTTCCTCGTCAAAATGTGCGAGAACTGGGTGGCTCTGAAGGCGCTGTCGCAGCTCATTGAAAGCATCCTCCTGTTCCTTCAGCCAAATGAAAGGTGCGTCTTCCTTTGTCAGCCGCGTTAGTGGTTCGGTGATCTCCGAAAAAATTTTTGACCAAGCGTCGGTAATAAGCGCAAAGTCCCAGAAACCGTCTAACCGCATTTTTGTCTGTTGGTTTTGGAAAATTTTGTACTGCCGCTGTCTTCTCAGGGTCTGGGCAAATTCCTTCAGCACTGACAACATGGCCAAGAAATAGGAGCTCCTGGAAGCCGAAGCGGCATTTCTGTGGCTTTATCGTCAGGTCTGCCAAACTAAGAGCTTTCAGTAATGTTGTCTTCGGGCGTCGTTGAACACACGAGGCGTAATAAAAGGATATAGAATAATTTACTAAAACATAATCACTCTCAAGCCACACAGGCTACACAACGCCACACAGGCGAACAGCGCGTGAGTCTCTCCGTCAACGTCTTCTTCCCCTGGCCACACCTAAAGCCCGCGCATTTAACTGAGGCGCTAGCGCCGTTCTAACATTCGGCCATCGTGAAGAAGCTTAACGTCCTCGTTAAGGCTGTCACGACAATATTGCTTAGCTGATTTTTTTTATACAAATGTTCGGCCATCCTTCTATTTAACTTTTTCTAAATATGGCGAAAGATAAAGAAAACAAAACAAGAATACTAAACCTAAAGCAAGCTTAGAAACACGCACGCAAAAACAAAAATCTATAATCAAGCACTATGTCCAAGAACTAACACTGCACTTTTTCTCATAGCACACGGTATTATAACTCTTCCAGCCATCTTGACTGGCTTGACGTTCCGGAAAGCCACAAACAAAAAAAAATTGGAGGAGAGAGAAAAAAAAGAAGTTCACACAGCACAAGAGCTTGGCACAGTGGCACAACGGAGAGGGGAAAATAAAATAATTCACAACACGTAGCCTCGTAGCCTAGCTGGCAATGTGCATTTACGCAGAGGACGTTGTCGAACTGACTGTTCTTCGTCATCTTGAGATTCTTCGGTGGTGTCATCGTCTTGATGTGAAGTTCGATTTGTAGAACACCACTTCTTCAGTTGAGAGACGTGTGCGGTGGTTGCAAATCGGCTTCCCATTTTATGACATAGGTCAGCGACGCGATAGGTGTCCGCTGGCAAAACTTGCGTGATAACGAGAGGTCCACGATATTTTGGCTGAGTTTTTGTTGGATGCCCAGTATGTTCGGGAGCCTTGCTCATAAATACAATTTCTCCAACTTCATAAAGCTGTGCAGGGTAGTGCCGTCGATCATAAGCCCGTTTGGCGGAGTCCTGTTCATCCAGTAAACATTGACGAACCTGCGCTCTCAATTCTTCAGGAGGTTGCCACGGGTTTTCCAAGTCGGCGAGCTGTTGAAGAGCCACTCCGTAAAAGCTCGGCTTGTATCCGTGGAGCATCTCAAACGGACTCTTGCCTGTACTTTTGCTTATGGCGTTGTTCAGGCTGCACTCTACTTGTTTTAAGTTCACATCCCAATCAAGCTGCTCAGGATCGTCAACGGTCGCTTTGTTTTCTCCTCTTTTCCACTCAGGAAGCCCATCACGTCCACAGTGTCCGCGAAACGTGGTCACAGAGCGATCGCTGGAAGTGGTGACGTAGTTCGCAGCATTCTTTTGCAGTGTGCATTCTTCTGGGGCCTTCAAGTGCAGCTCAGGCTGCTGCGCCGGTGACACTAGATGCACAAAGGGACAATCATTTAGGTGGTAGAATCGGAACGTGCTTCCCACCTTGGCATAAGTGACGCTCGGCAATTCGGTGAATGTACGGCCCACCAGTATGTCGACTCTTTGTGCATCATCCGGGACAATCAGGACAGGGATATTCTCTGCGACAACGCCGTCTATGCTGACCTTTGCCTTGCAGTGACCGAGGCTTCTTGTCACGGGATGATTCTCGCTGCCGAAACCGTATAGATCGGTAGGTTCCAAAACCATCTCAATGCCGCATCGGGCCGCCGCTGACGCACGCAACAAGCAACCGGAACTGCCCGTGTCTATGAGGCCCACTAAAGTGAAGTCATCGTTGAGGATCACTTCCTTGATCAACACATGACCGGTCCCGGTGCAAGGATGCGCTTCTGCGCCGACGTTAGACTCGTTACTTGAGTTGGCTTTGCAGTTGCGTTGTGTGTGTCCCGTTGATTGGCAACGCTGACACTTAAGCGGTCGCTTAGGCTCTGGACAGTCGCGTGCTATGTGGCCGTAGATGTTGCAGTTATAGCACTTGCGCTCACCGTGTTGGTTGATGGGCGGCAATGGCTGTCGTCGATCCGTTCCATGGTCGCAGTCGTTCAACGTGCTGCTCGAAGGTAGCCGAAAAAACCACAACATCGCCAAGAAAAACGAGACAGGACTGCCACTTCAGTCCGGGGAGCACACTGTCCATCATCCGCTGAAACGTTGCGGGAGCGGAACAAAGGCCGAATGGAAGTACCTTAAATTCGTATAGCCCGTCCGCTGTCACGAATGCAGTCTTCTCTCGATCTCGTTCGCCCACTTCAATCTGCCAGTACCCATTTTTTAGGTCTAGGGAAGAAAAGAACTTCGCATGTCGTAGTCGATCGTGAGTGTCATCAATCCTGGGAAGGGGATAAACATCTCGCTTAGTGACGGAGTTGAGCCTTCGGTAGTCTGTACAGAAGCGTAAGGACTGGTCTTTCTTCTTTACGAGTATCACCGGCGACGCCCACGGACTCGCCGACGGCTGAATTACGTCGTCTCTGAGCATTTCTTTGACCTGATTTCCGATAACTTCTCTTTCCTATTGTGACACCCTGTATGGGCGCTCAGGTTCGCAACTTGGATGAAGTCATGGATACTTGCAATGATGGTCCCCTTCGCAAGGTGCTGTACTTCATTCCGAAAGTTTGTCAGCAAGACTTTAGCACATCCGTCACGAAGCTGGACAAGGCCTCTTGCCATGCAGATTCCCTTTTCGAGTATGAGCCCAGTGTTGCTGTCGGCGAGCCCTTTATGGTCACTAAACGCATTGCTCTTTACTCTGACAGCTATGCTGGACCTCGGAGGTACCGCCACGTCGTCGTCCGCAATACACATATCATTGACTTTTTCTTCTGTGTCGAATGTTGCAATCGCGTGCCTGGTTGAAAATGAGACGCATGAATCCGGCATGAATCCGACGCATGAATCCGCGTCCCGTGTCCCGCGTCCGGCCACTTTCATGAAGTAGGGAAGCACCCATTATGCGAACCAGAACACTGTCGTAATATGAAGGCCGTCAACCCTACTACAATCATCACAGTAATGGCCGAGAGCACAGAGAGGCTGCTTAGTAATGGCTAGGCAGGTGGTGTCTGTCGCCCAGGTTAACCCCATTCCTTGAGTCATGGCCGAGAGCACAGAGAGGCTGCTCAGCAATGGCTAGGTAGGTGGTGTCTGTCGCCCAGGTTGACCCCATTCCTTGATCTTGCTTGCGTGTGTTTGGATGGGGCTTTGTCCGTCCCTCCTTCCCACACCACCACAACGCATTCGCGTCTCCTCCCCCCTCTCTCTCCTACGCTCACCCCCCTTTCTCTCCTCTAGGAATCATCTACTCTACGGAGCGGCCCCCCACGTCCCACAGCGCATTCGCGTCCCCTCTCGTACGCTCACCCCCTTCCTCTACTCTTGGAATAATCTACGGAGCCCACATACCCACAGCGCATGCGCGTCCTCTCTCCTCTAGGGATCCTCTACTCTACGGAGCGGCTCCGGCGTCCCAGATCCCCACAGCGCATGCGCGTCCTCTCCGCCTCTCTCTTCTAGAAATCCTCTACTCTACGGAGCGGCTCCCGCGTCCCACACCCCCCACAGTGCATGCACGTACCCTGCCTCTCTCCTACGCTCCCCCCCCCGTCCTTTTCTCTAGGAATCCTCTACGGAGCGGCGCGCACGACAGGTGGTGTGACAGCTGCATACTTCGCTGTGGGCACCACGGTAGTTCCGCGGTATGAAAATGACGGAGCGCGCGCGCCTCATTCTCTCTGCTGTGCAGCGCCGCGATGAGCGCCCGGGCCGCTGCCGCGAATCGGGAGCGGCGACGTTTCTCCCGCTCAAGCTAGCCATCTCCCCGCTGCTTCGCATCCACACATGGTTCCCTTTAGCGGGAGATGGGGAAGATTTTTAAAGACGATAGTCTTTCTTGGGATACCTAAACGGAAAAATTTTGGTCTGTCTGTTTGTCTGTTTGTCGGCACGTCACACGATTCAGCTAGCTGGCCAAACTTTAACCACCTGCCTTACGACCTCCAATCTTGACCAAGAAGCATGTGTTCATACGGGTGAGCGTGGGCAATTAAAAATCAAATATTACGCATACCTGAGGCACAACATCAATACCTTAGTACTATTCACAGTGTTCCTTTAAAACAAAATCTATAGATACGTAATTATAAAGATCCTAGTGTTTATTACGCGGCGCTGCTGTGTACAAAACAAGTCTCCGCCCAGTGATTTAACTTCGACGCTGTGGCTGGCTGTGGTCTACACGGTAGCGCCATCTACAGCGCTACCGGGGAACATCAACACAAGCCGATGTTCCCCGGTAGCGCTGTAGATGGCGTCCTCTTCTGTTTTATCAATGCCAGCCAGATGCGGCTGATTCATCGTAGAAGAGCGCTGTCTCAGGCAAGGCAAAACATATATGGCCGCTTGATGAAATACGACCCACTCTACAAGACATGATCAGAGAACGCAGAGAAGAGACCGACGACCAAATTTCAGCGGAGAAACGCCGGCGTCCGTCTAAGCGCGCCCGGAAAACGTCCGAAAAACGAGCCCAGCGGCTAGCCCAGCTATTAAATTGTGGTACTCATGCCGCTCATGCAGTGCAGTCGGCACAAGACTATCGTCTTTCGACGACATTTGCAGCGAAGCACGCAGATACGCGGCCAATTTTTTTTGTCCTCGCTCATGTTAGGATCTGCTCGGCGGAAAAGACGAGTCGTGTCCTCTACGTACATGACTACACTCTCATTGTTGCGCTGGTTTCTTGCTTGGAGAGCAGCCTCGGCACTCTCCCTGCGATCTGTACTCGGGTAGGTGGCAAGCAGCTCCCGTCGAAAGTCATCCCAGGACAGGATAGCAGCCTCGTGGTTTTCGAACCACGTTCGTGCGGAATCATCCAACGCAATGTAAACACGTCGTAGCTTGCGAGCAGTATTCCAGCCATTGACCCTCGCGACGCGCTCAAATCGTTCGAGCCAATCCTCTGCGTCTTCGTATGCGTCGCCGTGGAAAGGCTCGGGTATCATCGGCGGATCCACTACAATTTGCGCTGGCGTGACCTGACAAGTCATCTCGGCAGCTTCTCCGCTGAGAGCTGCTGCTGTTCTCGCGCAATCCAAAGGGGAAAATTCCCCATCTTCCCGCTAAAGGGAACCATGTGTGGATGCGAAGCAGCGGGGAGATGGAGAAACGTCGCCGCTCTCATTTCACGGCAGTGGTCCGGGCGCTCATCGCGGCGCTGCACAGGAGAGAGAATGAGGCGCGCGCGCTCCGTCATTTTCATACCTCTGTGGGGGTGTGGGACGCGGGAGCCGCTCCGTAGAGTAGAGGATTCCTAGAGGAGAGAGGGGGGAGAGGACGCGCATGCGCTGTGGGGATGTGGGACGCTCCATAGAGTATTCCTAGAAGAGAGAGGACGCGCATGCCCTGTGGGGATGTGGGACGCGGGCGCCGCTCCGTAGAGTAGATGGTTCCTAGAGTAGAGGAAGGGGGGTGAGCGTAGGAGAGCATAGGGGAGGGGACGCTCCGTAGTGTAGAGGATTCCTAGAGGAGAGAAAGGGGGTGAGCGTAGGAGAGAGAGAGGCAGGGGACGCGCATGCGCTGTGCTTGTGTGGGACGCGGGAAGGAGGGACGGACTAAGCCCCCTCCAAACACATGTAAGCAAGATTAAGGAATGGGGTGAACCTGGGCGACAGACACCACCTGCCTAGCCATTGCTCAGAATGAGCAATGCTCTGTGCTCTAGCTCTAGGCCATGCCTCAAGGAATGGGGTTAACCTGGGCGACAGACACCACCTGCCTACCGATTACTAAGCAGCCTCTCTGTGCTCTCGGCCATGACACTGATGATTGTAGTAGTGTCCACGCCCTTGATATTACTACAGTGTTCTGGTTCGCATAATGGGTGCTTCCCTACTTCATGAAAGTGGCCGGACGCGGGACAGGGGACGCGGGACGGGGGGACGCGGGAGCGACGGATAGAGCCCCGAGCATAAGATGCTTCGCATCTAAAAAACTCGGGGACCTCACCGCGTAGGCGACGGCTGCTGCGTTGGTGAACAGGGGTCAGCTGAGGTCGCGCGCCGGCGCACAGTCTCGGAGGCCATGCATGAAGCAACAATCGAATTCGAAAGGAAAAAAATTAGCACGCAATTAGTACGTTGTTGAAAGTAGCACAGATAGATGTCATTACAACATGCCCACATTTGCCTCATTGACGCTTTGATAATTAGGTGAGTATTTTTGGAGTTACGAATTTAATTATGACTAATTAATTAATTCACATAAACGAAAAAAATAGTAGCGGCTACTACAGTATACTGGGAATAATATGCATAAGGCCTGCGTGGCGTAACGCCGTCCCGCTTTTTTTATATCATGCTGCGTGATAAGTGGGACACCCTGTATAGTAGATAAGTGAGAAAGAGCGCTGGCATACTATACTTCAAAAAAATATTTCTCGCGTTAAAAAAAATAATACCCTTTTGTAACTTCACACACATTTAAACAAGATGCCGAGCTATCTAATGAATTATCATGCATATTTTTATTCTGACCACCAATGTGATTTTTTTCACCTTGAATGTAGAGCCTTTTTCTAAAAAATGTCAACTTTGCAAATTTTTTTCAGACAAACTTTTGAAGCTTGATCGCCTATAATATTTTTCTCTTGTAGTATGTTGCACAGACCACTACTTCCTGTTTCATTTATTCTCTTTTAACTGGCATGTTTCTGGGGAAAAAATGTCGAAATCAGCAATTTTAATCATTCTTTATCGTGTAAAAAAGGCTTTAAATATTGATATACTTGAAGAATGCATAATTTTTTCAGTCACGCTGTTTCATTTGCTTGCTATAAACACCACTTTATTGACCGCATCACGTAATTGTGAATTGCAAAAAATTGTTGCTCGATGCCCTCCAGCTTCATCAGTACAAAGCTATGAACTGTCACAAATAGGTGGCAAAATTTTTGCCAACGAAAACAAGCGGGCAGAATGAGTTTTGACCTTCCGCGAAAACGTGCAAATTTTTTCAGTGATATTCATGATGGTCGGAAAAACGTTGGATGATTTGACATGGAATGACCCTACTGTTCAACCACGTGGGCAGTGCGAAACCTGGTTAGGTGCAGAAAGCATTCGTAAGGTAGCGGGGCGTGATCAATACATTCACTGAGAATAGGATGTCTTTCGCCTTACAGTCGTCTTAGGTGAGTGCATAATGGACACTGAGTTTTTATTCGCCTTGCTCAGTCGGAGCCCTCAATACAGGCGAAAGCGCCACTCCTCACACTAGTGGTAACAGAAAGACGATTTCTTCATCTTTTCCCCCATTTCTTTCTGGGGCTCTCGTAGCCAAATGCCTCGACAAACCTGTGTACGATGTTATAACCGGAATGAACGAGGTGCACACGACCCCACGAGTCCTGACAAGAATTGGAGGAAGTCGCTGATGATCCCAGAAATCCCGGCAGACATTTCAGTTACAACAGCAAACGTACACTAGCTTGACAGTGGAAGAGTTAAGGTAGGCAATATCTTAAAAGGCGAGGGTTGAACAGGCTGTTCGTTGTACCGGAGCCGGAGTAGCAAGGCGTGTTCCATCTTAAGTCCTTAGCAATCCAGTTCAGCCCAATGGTACCGGTTCTCCATGCTTAGAGTCACTTCTAACGCGGAGGCCATGATTAAACGCCTCTATAGCAGCAGAAATCAAACGCCGCGCCAGAAATCTCGGAGTCGCCCTCGTCGCAGTTATGAACTTTGCCTTTCGCTTCATGTTATTTTGTGACTGCTCGTTGTCGGACTAGTGCAGTTACCACATCCACCTGAGGCGCTTCGTCGCCGATTATACAACTGCTGCCGTATTGTCCAGTTCACACTGATACATTCCGCGGCGACATCGCCGTGGAATCCGCTTCGGCGGCAGCGACATCCGCCGGAACACCCCTTTGCGCAGTGATCGGTCCTGGGGTGCTATGCAGGATGGCCCGAGCTTCTCGGGCACACGAGTTTGCTCCGAGCTCGCACTGCGGCGGTCATCGCACAAAGACAGAGCGGAGCGCGTGATAGCGGCATTGACAGAAACGGCTACATGAACGAGCGTGGCGTCAAAAACGCATGTGGGGCATCTGCGGCGGTAATCAAAGAAACACCGCGTGCGAACACGTCAGCGCCGCCACTCAGTCCACATTTCAACAGTGCAGCGATGTCAGCGTGATTGTCACGCTATCTTTTTGCCAACTCAGCATTGCGCCTCCCACAGGCGTGTTCGTGGGCGTTCTTCCACTTTCGGGCATTTTCTTTCGTTCCACCCGCAGTATGGAAATTTCCACTGTCGAAGGCAACAAGGGTGCACACGCTACACTCTCGTGCAGCTCGTTTCGCTTCTATCAAATATTGCGGATAAATATACGGACAGGTTGTCGCCAGGGGCGCTCGCATCATTGCGGCAACGCGGCTGTGAGTGGTACGTCGTGAGCGCGGTGAAATTGAATGCGAGACATCGCAGCCACGTGATGACATAACTTTTATTTCTTCGTGCGTGTGTGTACAGTCTGCGCGATAAAGCTGATAGATGAATCATGCCGCTCGCTGGCGTTGCGGCGTGAGCAATGCTCCTTGGAAAGCGGAAACGCGGTGGGTAGACCCGATCTTCGCCGTGGGCGTCTGTCAATCAAACTGATTGACGCGTGAACTCGGGTACAAAACTCGCTGACTCTGAGAAGGCCCCAGTTCAACTCGTGACTGTCATGGTGCCCGTGTGACTGCCAAAGGTTTCATTCGGTGGACGCTAAGCAGCAGCTTCTTTGCATATAAAATAATTTGGTCAGCCTTTACTACTTGTGCAAGGCTGTAGCCATAGGGGAGCTCGGGATCACCTAGCTTCTTCCAGCGTTTTAAGTCGGTTGTCTACTCAGTCTGCTCGGTATACGCTTCGAAGTAAAGAACGCATCAGCTCCGTCTTAATTTCGATTATGCTAATTAGGCAGGACTTAATTACCAAAATATTGAACAGTTTTATCATGATTGGTAAGGTTTTAATTAAAACGACAATAATTACCTCGGGTGCAATTAGCATGATGTTGACTAGTATGCAGCTAATTAACATAAACCTAATCGCATGATCTTGATTAGCATCATATTATTAAGGTCTAATTAGGCTGACTTTACTTACCATGCTTATAATTGACGTCGCGTTAATTAGCCTGGTATTAGCACGGTCATAGCTTTACATGGCTTTATTAGCATGGTCTTAGTAAGGTATGGCTTCATTAGCTGGATCTTAGCATGTCTTGGCTTAATTAGCTTGTTCATAGCATCTCCTGACTTATTTAGCTAGGTTTACTGCCCAGCCACTTAGCTAATCAGTCGGGCGCACGTCCTCGGGCAGCGAGCACACCATGAAGGGATGAAGAGGGCGCGCGGCAGTCGAGCAGCGCGCAAGAATGTGCAGGCATGATTGTGGACGTGGCCTCGCGTTTAGCTACGGTCACGATATTGTAAGGTGCTCGGCCGGAACTAATCTCAGAGGCCACCGTGCTAATTATTCTAAAGGATACTTAGTACAGACATTAAAAGCTTCAAAACCAATTTAAACAGCCCCTGCCTTTAAAAAATATCATCAGTAAACCTTTCTGGCACTTTTATTGCATGGGTGCACTTCTGCACTCAGTGGAACGACAAATAAATGAAAGAACATGCCTCTGGTTTGAAAACACCACCCAATTTTGTCGACCGTCCTTGACGTGACGCCGCGTTCCATCGTAACCAATGGAACGCAGCGCGCGCTGAAGGGTGGATCTGACATTTTTGTACTGTTGGCTCGTTCAAAAGGGGGGTGTCGCCAGAGCTCGGAAAGATCCCGAGTTTCGCCGAGCTCGGGCCATCCTGCGTAGCGCCCCTGGACCGATTTTTGCGGCAGCTGCCACCGGAACCCCCCCACCGCGAAGCGATAGGAGCACGTGTCGAAAATTCGAAAGACAGTGGTGCTTCTGATATCACAGTTGCCGAAGACTATACCAATAGCGAAGTCCTCACTACTTTCTTTTCGACAAACACCAAGTGGCTGTGCTTACAAATAGCAATAAATCTCGACCTACCCTTTCAAGTACGCAATGTCGCGACCTCGCAGAACGGGTAGCATTATCTCGCCGCCACCAAGCTTCTTGATTTTTGCAAATAAGGATCAATCAAACACCACTGCTTGCGTCGTTTCTTCGGTGAATGCATGTTTCTTGTCCCCAGACATCGCTAGAGAATGGATTGCCGACAGGACAAGCAGTTCGACGACTTTCCTCCTGTTTACGTGATTCACCATACCGACATAAGAACAGAACGCGAAGGGACAGCCGGGAACATCCAGGATATCCGGCACATGCCTTTTGGTTAGCGCTTTACAAGCAAGATGGCGTTGCATCGCGTTTCGGTGGTGTCGTGTGTGAACGAGTCGGAATTTCGGCGGCACGAAATATCCGCTCGCTCTGGACGGCGGATTCCCCAGCGTGATTGAGCCATAAAATCTGCACAAAGGCAACGATGTCGACAGGCAAATGGTGTGCCTTCGAGGAGCGAGACAGAGGCCAGCGGGACGTGGAACACCTGCGCGCGTTCGCGATTCAAGCTAAAAATCTCTGCCACCCGTGTTGCTGAACCGCAGTGTGCTAGTGCATGCATGAACTCAGGCGTAGGTTACCCTATTACTCGGGAGCGCACATCGTGCCGTTTGCGTCCTTAATTGACGATTCCTTCAAGAAGAGCATATCAATTAAGTACCACAGTTAATTGTGTACTCGTTGATGCCATTTTTACGTGGTATTCACGGTACGCTGTGTCCTGGTATATGTTAGAGTGTGGTATCGGTTAACAACTTCTGCTACCACAGCGGTCAAATTATGATCATGGGTGTTAGTCGTCGCGATGGAGATGTGCCACTAGGCGTCAACGTGTGTTCAACCACGTCAAACAATGCTACAGCGGCCAATCACCAATAGACATGGTAATAAATCTCATCAACACTACACAAAAAGCACTACTTCTGTGAAGACAGTTTTAACTTTCGTGGTATATCGATTCCTATGACAAGTGGATGAATGATGTTTTCTTTTTTTTTACAATTGCATCAAGCAAGCCGTAGTCTCGAAAACGTTACGTGCGTAGGTTCAGACCTCTCTAGACATCAAGAAGGTGACCGAAACGGTACTGAGTGCGTTCTGTTGGCCCGGTGCTCAGGAGGACATCAAAAGGAGGCTAAATTCGTGCAACGTATGCCGATGAACGTTCTCGAAAGGACACTTGGGTCAAAGATACTAGAAAGTGCAGCGTTCATATGAACGACGTATGAGTACGTAGCTATCGATCTTACTTAGGCACCGTCTCCGACGTCACGAAAAAAATACCGCCAGGCCTGCGCGTAAAGCGCAGCACAGTCACAGCGAAAGCAGGAAGAGCGACCTTTCTAGAGCATTTTTTAAACACTCTTGGGGCAACCACTACAAGCACACTTGCATGGTACCCACTACGCCACTAATGATCATAATTTTTGTGTAGTGGGGAAGCGTCCACTATGCCATTATTTGTTATTTTTCGGAAACGCGGTACCCGCTACACACTTTAACAGATTATGTGCACTTTGTTGATGCCGTGGCTGACTACGATGAAGAACTATGCCTGAGGCTTTTGTAATTGGTTGAAGCATTGAACGACCCACTCGTTACGCAATTCTCATTTTGTGTGACGCCTGGTTGTTACTTTACTGTTCTGAAACGCTTTATTACACATGGTAACGCGATTACTTATCCAACATGAAGCCTGCATGGGGTCAGTTTGCAACGCAGTTTCAAGCACCGGCGTAGCTCAGTGGTAGAGTGCTGCGCTGCCACGCTGGGAGCCCGGCTTCGACTCCCATGCTGTCACGGGTATTTTTTTTATTTCTTGAGGTTTTTCTTATTTCGCGTGATAGTGGTTACGGACACCAGCGGCGGCGGACAACTACGTCTCAAAAATAGCCCTTGTTGTGACATTATAACAGCTTTCGCTGTAAAAGGAACCGGTAGGAACGTACAGTGTTTCAAGAAATGTGTCCGCCAATTAAAGAATTAACAAAATTAAACATTTCTTCGATGTTTCCACAATTAATTTTTCTGTAGTGACAGGCATCTCATCATTGCTGGAGATATCAATTACCTCAATAATGAAACATATTCGATTAAATAACATTATAATTATTAGAACCAGACAGCCGAGTCTAATAGGAAAATTGGCATCCCTTCCTGCAATGAACCCATTGGTTCTTTGAAATATCCCTGAAATGGCCGCTGCCAATTTTACCGCATTGATCAAAACTCACTGATTTCACCAGCGAACGAAAACACGGATGAGCGCAACTAGAATCTTCTTCCGTGACGCTCAGAATAACTGAGCGTCGTTATATCAACAATCAATCGAATTTGTCTTGTGTGGGTGCAGGCTACGGTTGGGATTACGGCACGCGGTGTACGTACGTAAAATGTACGTGAAGAAGTAAATACGTATTAATGTAAAATAAATGACACCACTTGAATTGTTATGTTTGATATCATTCTGGTAATTGTGCTCATTAGCGCTTTGTTTTTGGCTTCGTGGGTGAATTTGGTCGAATGTCATCACTCCTTTATTTAGCAGTGGCCAGTCTTTCTAAATTTCAGAGAATCGCTGGGATTTCTGAAGGTTTTGCTACCATTTACCATAACATCATGTCTAGAATAAGTTGATTAATGTTATTTTTTGTTTCGATTACAGCCGCAATGGATACCTTTAGCCACCCTAACATATCTACCGCTGTAGTGAGAGTAATTATGATGGCAGGAATAAATTGCCCCATTTCTTTTATTTTTCAATATTTTCGGACAATTCCTTGAAACACCATGTACACTGGCATACTGACGCTATACGTTTTCCGGCAATTCATCCTTTATTCGGCTACCGTACTAGCCGGACTTGTGGCCCTTGTACTTTGCGATAGCATTCACGTTAAAGAGGACAAGATGGTCAAAACTTCTAGAGCCCTCCGCTACGGCGTCCCTCCTAATCATATTGAGGTTGTGGGATGTAAAACCCTTGATATTAATATTAGAAATCGTGGTCATGACACGCTTCATATCAGCCGAATCAAATCGTACTATCATCTCTTGATAATACCTACGCCTTAAGACGCCAGGATCGCTCACCTTCTCTGCTAGGGGCGAAAGAAGAAACGCGGAGGCTTCTGTTACGATGCGCGCGAACTGCGTTCGTGTTCGACCTGCGCTACCTCGACTGTGCAAGTCGTCAGTGTTTTACATTAAATCCTCATACGACACAACAATAATCTCCAAACAATCTACTACATTGCCGGTAGATATTTCATGTGTGCATCTACTCTAAACGCCCCTTCACGTGCATCATTTTTAAGTGAAGCGAGTCGCATTCTGCACGCCCGTGGGAGGCATTTAGCATATTTGATGAGCATGGTACAGTGCACGTGTATGTCATGGTGCGGCTCATAGTGAGGAGTGGCTCTCGATCGAACCAGCTGTGCGGCTACTCAAGGCTCGTGATCTAGGTCTTGGATTTGCCCGGCAGCGGCGTGTTCCAGCACGACCGGGCCGTGTGCTCAGCCTTTCCTGTGCTGGGGAAAGTCCCAGAGTCTTCCACTGCCGGACCTCGGCCCCGACACACACCTGGACCTAACGTGACAGCGTCATCATGTGGCCCAAGGTACCGTAAGTCAGCCACTTTGCTGATAGATAGATGCTCAGAGCCAGACTGTGTATGACCGACTATAGAGGATGCACTGGAAGCTATTGAAGTGGGTGTGTCAGTAACGTGTCCGCTAACTCCACGCCGTCTTTGTATTAACCCTTTGTGCGGCAGTGGGACACATACGTCCCACTTTTCTGTCTACGGAAAAAAATTTTCTCCCACATCACCCGTTGCAATTAGCACAGCATTAAGTCACTCATATCTTACCTAAGTCTTCGTAATCTCGAAAAAAAAATTTTACCACGCTTTCGCAGGGCGCATGTAGTGTCACAATAGCATTGAATTTCGGTCATTTTTTTTATCGCTTCCGAATTTTCCTCATCTTCAGATATATAGAACCTACCAATCAAAATGTCGGATAATTTCCTCTTTTTCTGGTTTTGGAGAGAGGCGATCTTAGATTCTAGTCATCACGTGTTTTTGTAAATTTGCGAAATAACTTGACCGATGAATGCATCGGAACAATCCCCTGCAAAATTATCCCGCTAATCCCGTAGCGTAATCGCGGATATTAATGCGTGGAAATATTTTTCTTGATATCATATACCTCTTGAAATGTAGGCACATGTTCAGGAATAACATCTGTACTCGACAATTTCGACAGCAAAAGCAAGTATAGCCAAATAGACAAAAAAAGTGGTTGATGCATGCGGTGAAGTAAGCTTTACAGGGAAATACCACAGCGCTTTGAAGGCTCAAGAGATGCAACTGCAGGCGGCGTTCTCCTGCTGAAATGAGGTCCGCACAACTTTTCTCTTCACAACTTTAGAAGTGATACTATGTGCCACTTGCTTCGGCCGTTTCATCCCAAAATTCCTTTTGATGCAATCGCGAGATGCTGCCTTCATGAGGCAGTGGGACAGTGTTTTCCCACTTTTTGAAAACACGCTCATGAGGCAGCGGGACATATACGTCCCACTTTTTTTTCAGTAAACTACTGGCTCGATTTTGATGAAATTTGTTTCATACTATTTCTTTCTAGTATATATCAATAAAGCACAGCCGTTTTTTATGTCACCATGTCAAAAATATAGGACGACCTACAAAGGGTTAAAGAAGCTGTGTTCCCGTTGGTCCCCCGCTTATGTGTGAGAGGCCTTAGGCCCCATCATTGTCACAACGCCTTCAGCTATTCCATTACAATTAGAGTCATCCTCGATTGTGTGTACGTTTTCACACATGCTGTCGTCATTTTACCTTGAGGTACATGCACTGATAAAAATGGAATTTCGCGCACCCTTTCAGCTACTTATTGGGCATCATTTCAGCGTTCATTGATAAGTGTTTACCTTAGCTAGGTTACAACTGCCCTTGTGACGATTAATGCTCATAAAGACAGCAAGTTTTCAAAATTCTCCATGAAACCTATGCGACTCAGCGTTCGCAGAAATTGAGTCCTATATTTTCACCATCACGTCACCAAAGGAACCAATCCTTCTGGGCTACGTTCTTCATTGTAAGACGTGCTGCACTTTTTATTCGATTACTCGGGGAAATTTATCGCATTTTTCTACTTACCTTAATATAAGGGAACAATGTACTGAACAACAAAATAGCAGCAACACCGAATCGTTAATGCGCTCACCCATCTCACGGTGGTGTCTTCACGTATGGCACTATTTAATGAATTACAAAAAAGAGCTTCGCACCTCGGGTTTTGTAAGAAGTGCCAAGGCAATGCTCAGCTTTCTCTTCATTCCACCAGAAAGCTCGTGAGGGAAGGCGTCTGCTTTATCAGAAAGGCGCACAGATTTCAGCACCTGTTTGATTATTGCAGGCAATAGGTGGGACTCCTGTCCTTTCAACTGAAAAGAGAAAGTTCGACACACAGCCTGAATACCTGACGCCAATATCCCCGCTCTGCTTATTCTCAGCTCTTCAGATGACACTGCTTTTATTGATTCATTCACAGGATCTTTTGATCACTTCTTGACTTCCATTGACCACCGTGGAGTGAATTACTTATTCGAGAACACCTACAATAACGCACAAAGGTGAAATTCGAAATTTGTCCCATCACAATGTGCATAGTGCACCTTGAAATGCCCCTAGTAAATGAAAGACGTCGTCCGATTACAGCGGCAAGCATAACGGCTGACCGAGCGTCGATACTCACCGCCAAACAGCCAGCACCATTCGCAGTCATGTTCACTAAACTCAAGGTTGAAGGGGTACTGACACCGTTTTTCGAAGGCGAGTTTAGATTGCCATACAAATCTCGTGTATACCGAGACGAATATCAGTAAGTGTGACACTCAGAAAATGCTGATAAGATATTTTATTAGATGCGAAGCGTCTTATGGCGAAGTTTTATCCGGTGGTGGTGGTGGTAGTGGTGGTGGTGTGCCGCCGACCACCCTTACTGCGCATGCGCAAACCCTATAAAAAAATAAAGATAAAAAACCTCATCTCCCCCTCTATCTCCTCTAGGCATCCTTCCCCGCGGCGACCACACTCTCACTGTGCATGCGCGTCCCCTCCCTCTCTCCCCTTCTACGCTCCCCCCCCTTTCTCCTCTAGGCATCCCTTCCCACGGCGTCCACACCCCCCACTGCGCATGCGCGTCCCCCCCTCTCTCTCCTCTCCTATTCTCCCCCCCCCCCCTTCTCTCGCCTTGTGATGCCGACGCAGGCAGCGTCTGCTAGCGAGTTTCTTGGTTAAAAAACCGACTGCTCGCGCTGCACAACCGTTCACTGGCCAGCCCGTATATATGGCACTGGATCTTCACCTCCAAGGTTGTGCCGGTGGGAGATTTCTCCTGCGCGTTGTTGAACTAAAAGCGGACTGCGGGCCTCTGTGTCCAGTCGGAGTCTTCTGTCTCTCATTGCCCATTAGCAGCGATTGGCATGTTCCAGCAGGAAACACCGGTCTATCACTGCGTGATTTTGCCTCCCCAGGTTTTCTCCTGCGCAACGACGCGATGAGCGCCAGCGTCAACGCCGCCACCAGTGTAAGCGTTAGCGCCCGCTGCTTCGCATCTACACATGGTTCCCTTTAGCGGGAGATGATGTAATTTTTTATATTGAAGTCAGTTTTTTCGTGGCGCACCTACCGACATCCACACTAACTTCACGTCAGGCTACAGTGCTAACTCTGGTGACCTCATGCTGCAGTCTGGCTAGTTATAATGACGTCAGGTATCGAAACTTCCAAACTGGCCGCGTGTGCTTCACCAAAGCATTAAAAATGGCCGCTTGTGCCTCACCAACGGAACCATGGGGTGGTGCGGTCGTGGTAACGTCACTATATCTTGCGCGAATACGTGACGAAAAGCTCATACAATGTTGTGACTTCAGGGTTTAGTAAAAACTGAAACTATCTTTTAAAACATATTGTAATTAGTTTTTCAGGGTGCAATCGTGCTTAGAACTACATTTTTTGGTTCTTGATGGCTTGGCATTTCATCTGACGCAAGAAAACAAGAAATAAAAATTGTCGTGTCAGTACCCATTTAAAGCCATTAGTAGGTGATGCAAGACACTTCCGATATAACAACACCCTCTTCGGTTTAACCTTCCCAGATCTGCTTCTTGTTCAATAGCTGAAGCATCTTCTAACTTCTGTAAAATTGTTTTTGCATCCAATGACGGTTGAAATCCAAGTTTCAGATAACTATATAAGGTGCATCAACCACAGTACACGCTCTTCACCTTCTGAAAAGTTTGGCCAACATTATTGAACCAGACGTTGTTCTAATTATAGTGAATAGAGGACGATGACGAAGCACACGAGCAAGCCAGCAAGGCTCACTGTCAGTAATACCACTAGTCTCGAGCGCGCTCTTGCCCGGATTTTGGCTGCTTGACATCCGCCGCTCTTCGACGCTCAACCCTTGACGTTTCTCGACTTTCCCTGAAGTGCAGCGTCAATAAAGCACGTCACATTTGGTGGAGGTACGTGGATTCTCAGTATCAACCTGGACCTCCGCTCCCAGAAACTCCCCCCGGTTCGTGACCTCATTACCGGTACGGCTGACGAGACCCATATCCATCCTGGAACTTCGGCAGTTTACGTCAATGGCGGCGCCGTGTATCGACAACGAGATACGCCAATCTTCACCAGCTCCGTGGACTCGGATGTGGAAGATTGGCTGTCGAAATACGAGCGTGTCAGTGCCAGTAACAAATGGGATGACCAAACGAAGACTAATTGATTACGTCCAGTTCTACCTTGCGGACGTCGCCAAGCTATGGCATTACAATCACGAGAGTGGCCTTCCCACATGGTCTGTCTTTCAGACTTCCATTACGGACGTCTTTGGTAGGCCATCGGCTCGCAAGCTTCACGAAGAGCAGCGCTTACGTCAAAGGGCGCAGCTACCAGGCGAGAACTTCACAGGCTACATTGAGGATGTACTGAACCTGAGTAACCGCGTCAACTCCACCATGACCGAAGAGGAGAAAATCAAGCACATCCTGAAGGGCATCGAGGACGATGCTTTGCAGATGCTGCTCGCGAGGAATCGTACCACAGTCGCTTCACTGGTCTCATTGTGTCAATGTTTCGACGAGTTGCGTAGGCAGCGCTCAATAGCACGCCAAGCCCTCGCAATGACCGACACACTATCGAGCTCGTATCTTACTGCTCCCACTGCCGATCCGCAGCCCCTGCCATCCGCCATCAAGGACTTTATCCGTGAAGAGGTGGCTCGTCAGCTTTCATTGTTACCCCTATAATAAAGCGCTGAGACACGTTCTCGTCAACAGATACTGTATTCTGAAACAGTGTCTTCGCGGTGACTGGTGGCGCCAACTCTGGTGGAAGAACCTCGGACACCTGGTCTTGTATGATGTGCTGTATGTCGGGACTGAGCGGCGTAGTGCGCTCCGGCAGGCTGGGGATGAGCGAGAGCTGACGAGCAACTTCTTCGCGCACAAAAGCTTTGATCTGCGAGAGAAGGACGGGATCCTGCGAGGGATTTAAGCCGGACAACGATTCCTGATGTGGAACAGGGCGGCGGGTGGCAATGCGCTGTCGGCGAAGCTCGTCGTAGCTTTGGCACAGGTCGATAACTTGAGCGACAGTACCCGGGCTCTTCGAGATCAGCATCTGGAATACATCCTCGTCGATTCCCTTCAGGATATGCTTTATCCTGTCCGCCTCGGCCATGGTCGTATTGACGCGTTTGCACAGGCCGATGACATCCTCAATATAACTTGTAAATGTATCGCCTGGTTGTTGAGAGCGCGAGTGCAGGCGCTGTTCCGCGCGAAGCTTCCGAACAGCAGGACGACCGAAGACTTCGCTGAACTTAGTCTTGAACGCCGTCCAGGTTGGAACATCGGTCTGGTGGTTCCGAAGCCACAAGTGAGCAATGCCAGTTAGGTAAATACCAACGGTGGCCAGTTTCGTGGCGTCATCCCATTTGTTGAGGACACTCACGAGTTCATAGGTAAGAGCCAATCGTCGACGTCGTGGTCATCAGTGCCGCTGAACATCGGAGGGTCCCGCTGACGGATCGCGCCGGCGCATGCGGTGGCCTGGGCAGCAGGGAGGGGCGGGCTTGTGCCAGATTCGGTGGTCATGGCCGCAGGTAGAGTCCGGCTGCGCAACTCCAGGATTTTTAGGAGACCTAGCAACCTCCACCAATTATAATAAAGCGCTGAGACACGTTCTCGTCAACAGATACTGTATTCTGAGACAGTATAGGATCGTAGGCCTAGCTAGCGTCAACACCAACAACGTCCAGCACGAGCCTCTCTTGCGAAGCGCTGACGATCCGGCTGCCGAGCTCTTCAGGGTCCTCTTCTTCTTCATTACACCTCTCACGAACGAGCCGGAGCAGGGTTTGACCCCAGACGTTCAGCACGCCGTTCGGACGCAAATTGCTGAAGCCCTACCATCTGTGCCCCAGCAATCACCCGTCACTGCGCCGCTTACCTACGCTGCCATCGCGGCTCGGCGCTCTCAGTAGCCTACGCCGTATGCCCGACCTGCGACGCCGACCACGAATTCTGCGTCGATTCACTACGCAGGGCATTCGCCTGAGTTTTTTCACCGCCAAGACGCGTGGCGAACGCCGGAAAACAGGCCCATGTGCTTCGCCTGTGGTGTGGCTGGACACGTCACTCACCACTGCCGCCGATTCCCACTTTCATTCTTCGACACTGCAGCCGCACCTGTTCTTTCGTTGCCACGCGCACCACCCAGGTAAAACGTGGATAATTTATCATCCCTCCCCTATCGCCGATCACCATCTCCTCGACGACGCTCTCCGTCACCCATGCGTTGCCGCTCAGCTACAGAGGAGGGAAACTGATTACTGCAGTCCCGGAGGCAAGAGTTGCATGGAAGTCGAACTGTCCAAGGCCTCCATGTGCTTCGCCGCAATATGTTATAGACGTCGATGTGGAAAGAACCACCGCCGTAGCGCTTATTGGCACAGGAGCCGCCGTTTCCGTCATCTCTGAGCGCTGTGCCGCAAGATCAATAAATTGACGACGTCGATATCAGGACTAATGCTCCGTACTACCAGCTCACATTGTATTGCGCCGTCAGCTGTGTGTACTGCACGAGTCACCATACAAGATGCACTTTACGTGATAGAGTTTTTCGTGCTACCGTCCTGCTCCCACGACACTATTCTCGGGTGGGACCTCCTCTCGACACTATTCTCGGGTGGGACCTCCTCTCGAGTCATAGCCCCATCATCGACTGTGCCCGTGCGGAAGTAGCCCTTACGCCGCTGCAGACCTCTCTTTTGACGGACTCTGCGCACAAACTTGTCGCTGAGGATACAGATATCCCCCCCACAAACCTGGACTCTCGTAGCACTGACCTCTACAACCGCACCAGACGGAACAGCACTATTTGCCCCGTCGGAAATATTTCTCCGTCGCCGTGGCTGAAGACTGCCCTTTGCAGTATTATCGGTCAATTCTGACGCTACGATTATGCTCGTCGTCAAATCGCTCACGTCCGCAGTTGCCTTGCTTCGTGGGGAATCTTTGGGGCATGTACAAGATGTCGACCTCTTGCGTTCCCTGGACTTCTCTGAGGATCAACCCTACCTCCAGGTGAACGCCATGATGTCTATTCCTCAATCTTCAGCACCAGATGCTTTTATCCCTTCTATTGCCGACGATCTACCGCCATCGCATCACAGCGACCTTCTCGCTCTCCTGCAAGACTTCCGCTGCACTTTCGATTGCGCCCAGCCAAGGTCTTCCACTGGCCACTACAGGGTTTTCGGTTTACATCGAAGACCTATTATACTCAATCCCGCACGATGGTTTGTTCGCTGCTGCCAGGCAGAAAGTTCAAGATTCTGGAGAAGTAGCCTTCCAGAATGCTGCGGACGTGAGCACAGAGCATTTCCTTGAACTTTTGATGTTTTACCTCAATTCTACGGCTATTGAATTTAATGGAAAATATTACGCATAGACGGGAGGAATGTCTATGGGTTCGTCTGTTGCACCCGTACATTGCGACATTTATCTGTCAGTGTTTGATCAACGGGTTGAGCAAATAATGTTTGGGCAAGATGTAAATATGTGCGGTTATGTTGACAGTTATGTAGTTTTAGTGTACGTGTCCGCACAAGATAAGTTAGCCTGCAAGAACGTATTACTGACGTACGCAGGCAGTCTCTTCATTTCTTTTCCGACGCGCTCAGTTTCGAAGTTCTCGCCACGAAATTCGCGACAATTTTAAAATCGAAATAACTGCCACATATTGGAGAATCTCTGCCTTCGGAGCGACAGAGCGTAATTTCGAACGAACGTCCTTACCGCGCCATAGTACTTTAGATGTTCTGAGACCGTAAGATCGGCAAAGAATGCGTCGAACTGTGGGCAAAAGCCCATGCGTTTGAAGCTTGCAGTTCTTATGTCCATTCCAGAAACAAGCACTGATCCTCCGTTAGGCTCGATCAAACCTGGAAGGAAACAATACACATCGTAACCGTGCTGCTGGCCTATTTCCAAAAATTGGGTAATCATGAAAAAAAAATTCACCACGTCTACACCTTGACGAAGTTCAAAAAGTAGCTCTACCAAAATCACACATCATTCTCAAAGTTTCACATTTAACCAGATTTTTAGTAAGCGGTTTCCAACATCGATTCGTACTTTAATATCCGTGCAGCAATACTACGAACGCGAGATGGTCCACAAACACAGCAGAGAATGAAGATTTCAACTTGTGGAGTGGTTTTCCTCGTCTACCCTTAAAATCTTTACACCAAGTCTGATCGAAAACTTTGATTCTCGACGCGACAGCCTTGAGGACCTAACAGAAATGCTCTCATATAAATGCCACTCTTAACTATTTCTTAATAATAGCAGGGAAGGTCAAGTTAATGCGAAGACAACGCCGATTACGCCATGCCTTAATCCGAACCAAAAATAAACGGAGAAAAACGAAAAAGATCACGGAAACCAGGCGCACAGTACACGCTCTAACTACGAAATGCATTTTATTGCCGCGAATTCGTCTGATATGTATCTGCAGGAAGAGTTACAAAAAAGGCAAAAAGAAGAAACCAGAAACGGATGCATGCAGTTGCACTCACGGACAAAGCTGCAGGGTGTGCGAAGCACTGCGTCTGCACTTATGGGACACTCACGTTCCCGGGCAACCTCACGCTGGCGTACCAAACGTGCAACCTCCTCCATGTCGGGAAAGCAAACCTTCATGTGTCATACAGCGGCGCCTTCTCCCCTCTTTCTCTCCCTCACTTCCCTTCGCCACCCCCCTTGCTATACTGTGCCATACATGGCTATGCTATGCTGTACGCTCTTCCTCCTCCCTTACCAGCTACTCATCCTCATGTGTGGGATATGGCGTGGAGCAGCCGTAGAAGAACTCGATGCCATCAAGGTGATTAAAAAAGGCTTTTATTAATACTAACTGATGCCATTAAGACCTTGCTGTTATTCTGATGTCCCCGTTTCGCCTCTCGTGCTTGCTGGCGCTTCTTCTTCATCCACTGGTGGTCTGCCAGCGCTCGCAATGGAATCAACACTCCCATCACTTCTCTTCACCCTCACATCCCCAGCCCACCCCTTGCTACCCTACAGTACGCATGATTAAAATTAGTAACTGAAGCTGTAACTGTAGCGCAGTATTTTAATTACGAAAAACCAACTAGCCCAATACCTAACTTTGCTGACAGTACGCATGGCTATGCTATGCTTTACCCTCACCCACCTCCTTTCCTTCCTCCATGCCATCACAGCTCTCCTCCTCCCCACCTTTCGCCTTTCCACCTCATGCAATAGTGTACAATAAATGGTTAAGAGATTATTTGCCCTGTACCACCTCCTTTCCCTCCTCCTGACTCTCACATGAGTCATCATGTCCTTCACATTCTTGTCTTCCCCTTGCTATAGTGTACTTATGCTATGCTGGCTACGCAATGCTTTACCTTCTCCCTCTCATTTCAACCACCTCATCCTCACATCTCTCCTACTCACCCTCACTTCCCTTTTGCGCCCTCTTGCTACACATACTATACATGACTGTGCTACACATGACGGTATTACGCATGGCCATGCAATGCTGTACCCTCGCTACCACCTTTCCCTTCTCCTCAGTGTCACCTCCCTTTTTCCATCGTGTTCTTGTGCTATATGATACATTGTCATCATAATAATGGCTATATTACAGATGGCTTTGCCTCCGTCACGCCAAGCGTGCCATTTCAGTATTGCATGCAATGACAGCATATGGCAGCATATGATAGCATAAGAAAGCGTACGGCCGCATAGGAAAACCCGGGCTCCTAAAGTTCCTGGAACGTAATTATGCACTTACATGATAGTAGCGAACAAAGCATCAACAATCCCAGTAGCCTGCTGCGCGAACCCCCGCAATACTGAAACAGAGTTGCCTGCCAAATAGCACAACCGACGCCTTACTCACCGCACCGGCTCCTTGCTCGCGCCATCTGAGCTGCCTCATTGATTATACGCGTTCTCTCATCCTCCATCTCATTGACAACTGTGATCCGCTGGAGATGCGGTGTGCACGCGCATGTGCGTACAGGTAGCGCCAGGAACAACTTTGACATTAACACGCAGTCTTATTTTCTCAAGGCGTAGGGACACATAGTGCATATAAAGTATGACCGCCACTCTTTCTTCCTTTTCAGCGGTTATTTTTTCTATGTCGCCATCAATGTCCCACGTTTCCTTTTTCAGGGCATTGCTTTCGCTAAAGACACAAGCAACCGACGTGTACTTCCCGCTTCTTGTAGGCGTTTCGACTGTACTACGAGATAAAATTTCGAGACGTGTTGGGAGACGCCGGTAAAGCACAGCCGCCGCTTTCCAGACGTTAGGATTTCTCCTCGGAGGACCACACGTGCTGGCACTACGACCCTCGATCGCAGAAGCCCATATTTTTGGTCACAGCGGGCCATTGTAAATTGGTAAAGAGAACTGTACAATCATGCTTTCCTAGCCCAGTGCAGAGGCCCTGCAAACACATCTTGGAAGCTAGTTTCCTGCCATTGTTGAAGCACCTAGGAGAACCGAAGGTACCCCCCGCCTCTTGTTTGTCAGTAGCTGAGGCAATGCGTAGAAAAGAAAACGTATGCGCATCGAAGGCGACGTAGAACGAACTGCTCTAATACAACACAGAGTAGCCATCATACCTTTTATGCACCTGGTGTCGCATCGCCTTAAGAAAGAAAAAAGTCACAGTTTAGCCGCACGGGCGAAATAATAAATGCGATAGCAACAACTTGGGATTTCACGCGAAGAACGCCAAGCAGATCGAAATTTAGAGCACGCTGCTCAAGCGCAAAGGATGCACGAAAAGAACAAACACAGGACGAGCGTGAGAAAACAAGTGTGACAGTTGTTACTTCATTGTGTTTGAACAGCGCGCTTCCTTCACGAACGGGTCCTCTGCAGCGAGCCAAGTGACCTTTGTGTGTTCTGTAACCTAAACGCAATCTTTCCGGCTAATGTACACGACGTAAAATTGGCCCAATCGCCCGTCCCAAGATAAGCGCGCGCGCATGGGCACTGGCAACTAGGCCGCGAGGGCAAAGGGCAGGTTGCAACGAGTGGCGCCCAGCGCGCACTTCGCGCCATCTCGCTGGTCTGGTGGTAAGGCAGAGAACACGCTGATATTCCCCCCGAGATCGGAGTACCGCCAGCGGTAAATGGTGTATATAAATAGCTCGCCGTTAACATGGTGAAGTACATTCGTTTCTGTGCCCTAGCTGTTAGCGCCGCGCGCTGCGGAGCGAGAGGTCGCCCGTTCGATTCCGCGCTTCGGACAATGTTTTCCTGAATTATTTTTCGTCATGGCTTTTATATTTATAGGTATATGTATACATATACGGGGCATGACGCCGACGGCAAAAAGAAGCCGAGAGTGTCCATATATTTGCTATCGCAATAATAGGACATTTTGTGATTGTTTAGACTGTTTTCAGTGTCGTTTTTTTTTTTTTTGAGGAGTGGGAACTTGACAAACTAAATCGACGCAGGCCAGCACAGACAGGAAAGACACTCAACTTACAACTGAATTTGATAGGTATGAAATTATACCACAGACAACTACGGCGCATGTTCAAGAACATAAACAACCGTGCGTGTACCAGAACCAGTGCACCTCGAGACAAAATCATGCTGACCAAAAGCAAGTGTAAAACGAAATGGATAATATTTGATGCCTCACACCTACTATGTCGAGAAGTGAAATAAACACGAATGATCCATTTTTCTTCGTGATATGGTACTTGCGCAATGGTTATCGATATGGCACTGACTAGCCCAACATTTAACGCTTCTACGGCTGTTTTTAGTGCTGCCGAGAAGTCCCGGCTGGCAAACAGGCCTGTCCCGTAATGGACGTGGGAAACAATGTGCCGTCGAATTCGAAACGTTATTTTTTTACTGCGTTTAAGGCGGCCATTTACAAGACCCCTTGTTTTGAAGGTCTTGTTACGTGGGTCAGACTGGCAGTTGCCTATACGACTGCATGTGAACAAGTGTGGGTGCACTGCACCGTTTCAGCAAACCAGAGTTGTCGATAAGATGAAGGATGGGCATGAGCGTATAATCAGCAAGGCGGCTCAGATGACACGTGACTATAACGCAGGTTGCACCATCGACAGGTGTTTGCTGTATTGTGGAGGTTGGCGCATCAGAGTACTGCGATAGTTAATGCTCTTGCTGCTTTCGTGTCAGTGTATATTTTCTTGTTCTTCTTTTTTTTCTATTTTTGTAACTCTTCCTGCAGATACGGATATGACGCATTAATCGCTATAAAATAAAAAGATAGAAAGATACAAATAACGAAAGAAGAAAGAGAGAAACAAAGAAACGGAATGGAAGAGAGAAAGATTTGTAGCGAAAGACACTTATGCGCAGGCCACGGTAACACATTTGCTGGATTACTAGAGAAAAAAAAGTGGAGATTCACCTTAAGCCTCTGGCACCGTTCAGAAATGAGAATCATTCAATCGGTCGCTGTATAGACACACAATGTTGCTCCACAGAATAAAAAAACTGCATCTTCAAAGGAATAGTACCTGTCAGGATGCTCATCAGCGTTGTTTTCCCCGCTCCATTGTGTCCTAATAGTATTGTCACTTGGGTCTCGTAGGTCGTGATGCTGACGTTATTCAGAGCTAACATGCCACCGTAGACCTAGTGTATATGAACAGGACAGCAAATCAGATCATGTCACCACGCAAGCAGTACATTAGTCAGTCTCCATATTGAAACACCAGCTTTCCGAAAGAAAAAAAAATACCCGTGCTAATCGCATATATTAGGATCTGATAACATGCTATATTGTTTGTTTCTTTTTTGTTTTACTTTTTGCTGATTCAGGAACTGTTGCACATTTTAACTAAACAGAGGTAGAAAGAGACATTTAAGATAAGACCATTAATTGCAAGAACCATAAGAGAGGCCTACGTCACGTCATTTGCATGCCCACGAAGCTAAACGCCAAACATGTCATGCATTATTTTCAGGTTATTCTGATCAGCTTCCCTGTGTAGAAAATACGTTACTCATTGCACTGAAAAGACGGCGAGAGAACGCGGATGCGTCATGCTGCCTTTTTTTCCAACTTGAAGTGTTTGCGTCAACTACTGTGCAATAGGAATTCTATAAATAGGAATAAAGTGCAGCAGTGAAGCCGGCCTTTCTAGTGTTGTGCAGGCGGATGGTGTCATAAAGCGTCACCAAAGCGTCAGTGTCACACTAACAGCGGGTGGGCTGCAGCTGAACGAACACCGTCGCATTGATGCTTGCTAACCTTATCAAAACACTTACTAATACTGCAATAATTTTCTGCGGAAGCCTACATGGATAGGAAACAGAAAGTGCTAAAGCAGGACGAAGAATGAACTTGTGTTACAAAATGATTACTATATAAGACTGTGTGTGAAATAATTGGTCACGGCATTTGAAGAAACACAACTGTATTTACATTATTTACACATAACAGTTCGAACACAGTCCATGGCGGACGCTTTCTTCTTTCTCTTCCTTCTTGATGATCGCTCACGCGTGCTTCTCGTCGGCTTCTTCTTTTTCTCCCCGAAAGGAAATATTCAACATCCTCCGGCCACCGCAAAGTCGCGCACTGCGAGTTCATTACTTAAGAAAGTTCCGAAAATGCTCCAACAATTTCTTACGATGGAGCCACCTTTTCGTGACCGTAGGTCTTGACTCTGAAGTGTCGACCTCTTCATTTGGGTAGAGAAAGGGATCAGATCGGCGTGCTCGTTCACTTGGTACAGGTGCAACAGGTGCGCTACTTGGCTTTAAGCGTTTCTTGACACACGCGTTGCTAGGCCTGATTACTTTCTTCACAGTTTGTCTTCCACGTGGTACCTGCAATGTTTCTCGAGGTTCAGCTAGGGTTGCTGGTAGGCCACCAACAGGCTTGGATGACGCTAGCTGACTGCCACTGTCACTCAGCCACATCAGCAACTCTTATGTCTCTCGGTTGAGGGCTTGAGCCTCTCGCAGGAGAGCTTCCAACTGCGGCTGGCGCTCAGCTGCTTTGTCTTGCAGTGCCTTCCATCGCCGGTTCAGGTTGGCTACGTCGGTCTGTGTAACACTGGCGCACTCGCTGTGCCGGTCTACTTCAATCAGCTGGTGACCAGCGGTGTTCAGCGTGTCCACACTACCTGGATCCGCTTGGATGTCATTCATCCGTACCTTGTGTTTAGCCATCTCAACCTCGATGACTTGATAATCGCCAGCAACCGGTGAGTCTTCACCTGTCTGGCGGCACCAGTCCACTTCGGGATGGGTCTCTTGAATTTCTTCCTTGATCTCGTGCAGCACCTGCTGTTCAAATCTTTCTAGCTTGGCATTTGTTTCTTTCGTTGGATTGTTGTCTGGCATAATCCCGACGCTCTCCCAGCTCTTGAACCTCCATGCAAACTCGTCAGTAAATTCAGTCGATGTACTTAGTCCCAAGACGCATACGTTGAGACCTAATTCCAAAGAGGTGTCAAAAGAAAGTGGTCCTTGCAGCATCCAACCAAAAGCAGAACCCATCGCCAACAAGCTTTTCTGTCCATAGTATCGCTTCGTCTCTCCTGACATGAATTGCCATAGCTGATCAGCACCGATTAAAAGGCTGATTCCCGGAACTGCAGCCATGCCCGGTATCAAATACTTATCAGCAAGGAGATGGCCGTCGATTTCGAGGTCTCTGACAAAGTCATGGTGGACTGGTACTTGCACCACATCCTTGCAGACGAACGGTACTTCAATGGCTGTTAACAGGTACTCCTGGGGGGTCATACTGACTGCGAAGTTTTAGTTCGACGACACGATGTTGTCTCGGAACGGAACTTTTCTGCCCAAATATATTTAACTGTAGATTAACCGATCCAAGTTCTTTCAATCCAAGTGTCTTGGACACGTCTTCACGAATAAATGTACGCTGGCTTCCGCTGTCCACCATGCCACGAATATAGGCCTTTTGCGTTTTCCCCATGACCCATGCTGTAAATGTTTGCAATAAGACATCAGAGTCCACGTATGAATGAGAGCTGGTATGCAGACTGTTTGCAGTTACGGAGCCTTCGTGTTCTTTCTTCTTAGGTTTCCACTTGGGATCGCACATTGAAGAAACGTGTCTACCTCCGCATGTTCCACACTTGACTTTTCTGTAGCAGTCCTTGGCTAGATGTCCTCTGACGGTGCATCGATAACATCGCTTCTCGGTAGCCAATTTCTTCAACTTTTCTTCATTGGTAATACTACTGTCACAAACTAGAGTTGCGTGCTTTGAAGACCCACAAAACAGAGTCTTTATCCTTAACTTTCGACGAAAAGTGCATGACCGCTGCTGTTGACAGAGTAGCGTGCAAGTTCCTTTTCTCTTCAGGTGGACGGGCGTCTATGTTTCCTTTAAAGTCATGAACTTCAGTTCTTTCGCGGCTTTCAACTTCCACTCGAAGATACGTCAGGAGTTCTTGCAATTCCTTCTCTGCTGTCGCTGTCGATGATGAGTCATGCTGTTGTCCAGAGCCTGCATTGTCGGTCGTAGACGGTGGTAACGTTAAGTTGGCTTCTTTCCGGTAATAACCAACGACAATGTCTGTTGGCAGTGCCTTCAACAAAATGTCAGTCATCATAGTTGCATAAGTGGCAGGACTGACGTTTAATCCTTTCAGACCTCTGATGTGACACTGCACATAATCCAACAGCTTTCGAAGGTTGTGGACGTCCTCCGACGAATCAACTGCTGGTAGTGCGCGCAGTCGTCGTAGGTGGTCCTGTACGATGCGACGGTTATCACCGAAACGACTCTTCAGAATCTCGATGGCATCGTCGTAGCACTCGGCTGTCGCTTGCAGACCAGAAATTGCGGCGGCTGCGTCTCCTTTCAGAAGAGTCTTTAGATATTGAAATCTTTCTCCTTTTGTAAGGCTTTCGTTTTCATTACCAGATGCCCTAAACTGCTCCCAAAAGGAAGGCCAGTGGCAGAGCTGTCCGTCAAATGTCTGCAGCTGGAGTGTGGGAAGCTTGAATGACTTGCGCGGTGCGCGATCCTCAAGCGTCTGAGATGGCCTTGCCGTTAGAGACTGGGTTGTCGTAGAGCACTGGTTTTGACGGAATTGCCACTCTCGAGCCTTCAGCTGTCCCAGCATTCCTAACGCAGCATCTTGATAAGTCAACACAGCTTCAAATTCTGTGGCGAACTCGTCCTCTGGAATAAGTTCTTCTAGCTCGGCGTTAATCATATCCAAATCTGCGTTATTTCCTTGTAGCCGTTCAATCAAAGATGAAATCTTTGCACTGTCAGCACTTTCCATCACGGCTTTGGCTTCATTGATGAGACGCGTATTCATCTGTCGTCGCGCCGCTCGCTTCTCTTTCAGCGCTTTGAGGCGATTCATCTTGTGTTTCTACAATATGCGTGAACTCGCTCACCTCAGTCCACTGGTGAGTTATCCTGTCACGGCGAAAGGCAGCGGCATATGTCCATTCAGGATGTCCTGTCTGGCTTTCTTCTAATGTTGCCGCTGTCCTCACGACGTGGTGTCTTCCGTTTGAAAGTTCTCGATGAGCACTCGAAGCATGTAGTATCCCGGTGAGTAGTCCCGACGGGTTTCGGCACCACTTTGTGAAATAATTGGTCACGGCATTTGAAGAAACACAACTGTATTTACATTATTTACACATAAAAGTTCGAACACAGTCCATGGCGGACGCTTTCTTCTTTCTCTTCCTTCTTGATGATCGCTCACGCGTGCTTCTCGTCGGCTTCTTCTTCTTTTTCTCCCCGAAAGGAAATATTCAACACTGTGCTCACTGTCCACTGAAATGCTCATTTTACTGTGGCTGATAAACATTAAGGCGGCCTGAAATGGTTGTTTTTGAGTGATTCAGGAGCGCCGTAACAGCTCGAATTCGTCTGATGATCAAATAATATCCCTCTTTTAATGTAGAATACATTCATAATAATATGTGGGGTTTAACGTCCCAAAACCACGATATGATGATGAGAGACGCCGTAGTGGAGGGCTCCGGAAATTTCGACCACCTTCGGGTCAGCAGCCGAGCACCCTAACCGCTATACCACCGCGGCGGACTGTAGAATACATTCAGAAGTGCACTAAGCAAAACACCTTGGTTCAGTCGAGAAATTTTGTTGATATGTGCTCACGCGACCCCATTATACTTGTAGCCGACGTGGTAAGAAGTACTATTGCTTCTCTCACGTCGATGAATATTACCTTTAATAAATGCGGTGGCTATCACCGGATTAGTACCGAATTTCACCTCAACCTTATCTGAGATCTCTCTCACTGCTCTATTAAATGGTTTGCTCTTTCCCTGCGGAAACAGTCTGTTCGGATGCTGTATATCACCGCAGCCATCAGAGGGTGTCATTAGGAATCTAAGACCTCTATAGAAGCAGGACCTCAACAGCTGGGTCCGATCTGTTCTTGGCGAAGTACCTCTGGCATGATGGAAACAGATGGTTGCACAACAGACTCGTCAAACCTTTACTGTGACAATAATTACACGTGCACTCCAGCTAAATTTACTCTGTCGAAGTGGTATTCTCTGTCAAACCGAAGTGGGACAGTATAAGTGGGACAGTATATTAATGTGGGCAGCATGCTGTGGATGCCAAACAAAACCTTCGACAGTGAATGAGAGGATTGTTTGGTAAGCGCGTAATGATACAAGACGGCGTGGTGCAGCAGGCGGAAGCCCAAATGCGTACGCTAGTTGGTGAGCATGCGTTGTCGGGATCATGATCGCCATTGAGGAAAATGGAGAAAAAAAGGAGGGGGGGGGGCGACGTAGTAATGATGGAGACGCATCTGGTGCCGTATATGTGAGTTCTTTCGAATGCCACCTGCATGAGTGTCATCTATCGTAGGAAACCAGCTATGGCAGTAGGACTACTCAGCCATGCTAATCCCTTGAAGGCACACCTCGGTTTAAGTGCGGTGCACTTTAGGTAGCCCAGGCTATCGCATGCTCTCATCATTGTCTCATGTCGTTTGGCGTCACGCAGGCAAAACCATGTATAGCATGGCCATGTGCAGCAAAGGGGTGGGAAAGGGAAGTGAGCGTAAAGAGGAAGAGGAGGCTAGAGTGGGAGGGGACAAGGGGGAGGTTGGAGTACACCATAGTCGTGCATAGTACGACACAGCAAGGGGGTAGGAAAGGGAAGAGAGGGTGAAAGGAAGGCATTACAAAAACGGAAGTCGATGTCTACAATTACAACAAAAAATCCTTTTTAAATTGCTCGGAGGTGTAAATCTTTTTCAATGTAGAAAGGCCTAGGGATGCAGCGCGCTCTTGGAGACCTTCATTGTTTCCTTTTGCTTGTGGTGATAGAGAGAGAGAAAACTTTATTAATTTCCGGCAGATTGCTGGGCTGGGCTCCCACCTAGGAGCTGACGGAGAGACCGTGTCTCCCAGCAGCTTCCTCGGCCTGCTGGATTGCCCAGAGTTGCTTGTCCAGGCCCGAACTGAGCAGCGCAGTCCGCCAACGCGCCCCAAGGTCTTCATTGGAGGCCGCGACCCGAGTATTGCTTATTAATGCTGGACATGTCCATAGGATATGGTCAAGAGTGGCTCTGGAGGTACAGTACTGGCATAGATTAGTGCTATAGACTGCGGGATATATGGGGTGCACGATGACGGGGTTCGTATATCTGCGTGTTTGTAGCTGCCGCCATTGGACGGACTGGGCCCGATTTAGCTTAGGGTGAGGCGGAGGGTACTGCCGCCTTTGCATTCGACAGTGTTGAGTTATTTCACAGAATTTAGTGAGCCGATAGCCCCATTCCCGTACCGCCACAGAAAAGTCCGTTTGTGTGGCTGCTTCGTCTAACGCAGCTCGGAACGTAAGACCTCGAGCCACGTTGTGCGCCACTTCATTTGGATAGACCTCCGGGTTAGTGTCCCTGTATATGCTACCGCAGGTAGCAGAGTTGCGCATAACTTTTCCTTGCGCCGCTCGCGCCGCTATTCGTTGAACGCCGTCACGTGGTGGAAAATGACGTCAAATGTTCAATTTCGCCGCGGTGAAGCCAACTTTACGGACACGATGGCGCGGCTCCCACGCCTACTTATTGTTTCCGTCAGTTTTATCGTCATTCTTTTTTCGAACAGAGAAGCAGCCGTGAATGGGGGTTAATGGCAAATGTTACTTTGTCAGTGGTCACTGGCGTAACCGTTCGCGCAATGCTGTTTTGGCGACGGTCACCGAGCAGCTTGCGCTTAGACGGCCAAAATCACCTGATTGTCGACAATACGTGCGCCAAGTTTCTTTAAAACGCCCTTAAAAGCAAATAGTTCGGGCCTTCCGGTGAGGCTAGAAAAGGTCGTGAGCATGCTGAAAATAATCGCACCATTTTCGTTGCAAGGTACCGCGCGGTAGCAAGCGAACTTTTGAGCTGTTCGATCGTAGCTTATGCATGAGAAAACTGTGGTGGTGGGATCGGCCTCCGCTGTAGTATTCGCTGTGCACGCGACTCTGACGCACTTTTTGTCAGAACCTAGCCATATACAGCTTCCTACCTTCTGTTCACATAGGGCACCTTTGAACCTATTTAACGATCACTTAATTCACGTTCAATTAACTCCGTCACCTTTAGTCCACTAATGGGCCTTACGCTCACTACTTCTCACTCGGTTCACTCAACTGATAGTTTGTTGCGCGTAGAAGCCACTGCTCCGCGTCCTGCACTTCCCCCGGGAACGCTGTCAAATTGCTGCTGTACCGTGTACGCATCGTGTTCTCCGCGGACGCGATGCTCGAGGACCTACAGCCATATGCAGCTTCGCTGTAAAGGTGCAATATGCTCAGCGCATGCGAATAAGTCCGCGGCACGTCGCCCGCGCCGGAAAGTCGCGCCGTATTTGTCTCCTGCGCGCGCGGCGAGTGGCTTCACTGCACAGCCGTTGAACATAATGGCGGACCTATGCGCAACTCTGCTCCCGTAGGGAGCATATACAGTAAGTCTACTCCGGGTAACCTAGGAGTGTGTGGGCTGGGAACCAAAGGATGTTCACGCATTTGTCCGCCTCGTGAATTTTGTCTGACACCGTAAAATTTATCCGGCTTCATATTGCTACATGCATATTGCCAATGTTTGGGACCAGGCGCGTGTGTGCCCGACGAGGAGGACGAAGGGGTGGTACCGCTCGCGCTCGGAGCTCAGCTGGTCAGCGCTGCAACAGCTGTGTTAAATATATTGCTTACAACCTCGTTGGACAGGCGTCTTGTCGTTCACGTAACATATTTGGTGGAGGTGGAACGTTCCCCGTCCTCGCCACGAAGCTTCGCAGCGGCCGCACCGTCCATTCACGCGCAATGGCTTCCAATGACAACAACCCGTCTCCCTCAACACCTGCGCCGCCCTCGACAACGTACGTCGCGGTGCCCAACCTCCGCGATCCCGGCATATTCTCCGCTCAAGCTGGCCTTGACGTCGACTACTGGCTCAACATGTATGAGCGAGTTAGCCAACGTCACCGATGGGATCCTACCATGATGCTTGCCAATGTCATCTTCTACTGGGGGGGGGGGCACCCCTCGTGTCTGATTCGACACCCACGAGACCGAGAGCACCAGCTGGGACACTTTCAAGGAGCGACTACGAAACATCTTCGGGGACACAACGGGTCGCCAACTGGCGGCACGAAAGGAACTCGCTACCCGTTTACAGTCACCGACCGAGTCGTATGTCTCGTACATACAGGAGGTGCTCGCACTGTGCCAGCGAGTGGACGAGCGAATGACCGAAAGTGACAAGGTGGGTCACATACTTAAGGATATCGCAGACGACGCTTTCAACTTGCTGGTCTACACCAACGTCTTGACCATCGACATGAACATCAATGAATGCCGTCGCTTCGAAATGGCCAAACACCGCCGGGTTCTGCCTCAATTTTCTCGGCTACCGAACACGGGTGCCACGTCAACCTGCAGCGATCTCGGCTCAACACCACCTCTTCAGGAGAACGTGACGCGTATAGTTCGACGCGAGCTTGAAGCAGCAAGTCCAGCGCCATTTCACCCACTACCACTCGACCTTAGCACAGTTCAAACGCCGCCTGCGGTCTCGGTTATTCAGGCAGTTGTGCGCCAAGAAATTTCCAACCTTGGTTTCCCTGTCGCCTGCTCCGTCTCTCGACGGGACTCCAGACCGATGCCAATGAATACACCCCGCCATGACCCATACTTTCCACCCCGTTCCTGCAACCCAACCGAATGGAGAACAGCAGTCGAAGGTCGTAGCCGACATTCTGCAGTCATGTCAAACGAGGCACAAGCTCACTACGTCATACCATCCGCAGACGAATGGACTCACGGAGCGTCTGAATGGAACCCTAACCGATATGCTTGCGAAGTATGTTTCTTCAGACCACTCTGACTGGGACCTTGCTTTAGCGTACGTGACATTTGCGTCGAATTCCTCGCGCCATGACACCGCCGGTTACTCACCGTTTTTCTTTTGTTTGGCCGAGAACCGACCTTACCCCTAGATACAGTCATCCCGTTTTCTGCAGTACCGACCAGCGAATGTGCCCTTGACGCTATCACCCGGGCAACCCTTGCACGCGAAACCGCCCGTACTCGCCTTCTGACCTCTCAAGAGAGCCAACGGCGTTTGTACGATCGACGACAGCGAGACGTCCACTTTTCGCCCGGCTCTTTGGTCCTGCTGTGGTCTCCGACCCGTCAAGTCGGCTTTTCGGAAAAACTGCTTTCTCTCTACACAAGTCCATACTGAGTACTTCGTGCGCTTACTCCAGTGACATATGAAATCGCTCCCGTCACCTCATCGCTTCCATCTGCCCGACAGGTCGGCGACATCGTACATGTATCACGCTTGAAGCCCTACCACTATCCCGGTGAGGTTGACATCTAGATGCGCCGAGACGGTGCCTCTGCCGCCGGGGATTACTCTACATGCAAATTGCCAATGTCTGGGACCATGTGCATGTGTGCCCGATGAGGAGGACGAAGGGCTGGTACCGCTCGCGCTCGGAGCTCAGCTGGTCAGTGCTGCAACAGCTTCGGTTAATATATTAGATGTGAAGCATCTTATGGCGAAGCTTAATCCGGTGGTGGTGGTGTGCCGCGTGACCACCCCTACTGCGCATGCGCAAACCCTTAAAAAAACAAAAACCTTCCCCATCTCCCGCTAAAGGGGACCATGTGTGGATGCGAAGCAGCGGGGAGATGGTTAGCTTGAGCGGGAGAAAAGTCGCCGCTCTCGTTTCGCGGCCCGGGTGCTCATCGCGGCGCTGCACAGGAGAGAGAATGAGGCGCGCTCCGTCATTTTCATACCGCGGAACTACCATGGTGCTCACAGCGGAGTATGCAGCTGTCGACCACCTGTCGTGCGCGCCGCTCCGTAGAGGATTCCTAGAGGAGAGAACGGGGGGGGAACTGTAGGAGAGGAGAGAGAGAGGGGGGGACGCGCATGCGCTGTGGGGGGTGTGTGACGCGGGAACCGCTCCGTAGAGTAGAGGATTCCTAGAGGAGAGAAAGGGGGTGAGCGTAGGAGAGAGGGGGAGAGGACGCGCATGCGCTGTGGGGATGTGGGACGCGCTCCGTAGAGTAGAGGATTCCTAGAGTAGAGAAAGGGGGGTGAGCGTAGGAGAGGATAGAAAGAGGGGGGAGGGGACGCGCATGCGCTGTGGTGGGGTGGGACCCGGGAAGGAGGGATGCACTAAGGGACGGAGTCAACCTGGGCGACAGATACCCCTAGCCTAGCCATTGCTAAGCAGCCTCTCTGTGCTCTCGGCCATGACTCTGGTGACTGTAGTGGTGGTTGACGGCCTTATATTGTACTACAGTGTTCTGGTTCGCATAGTGGGTGCTTCCCTACTTCATGGAAGTGGCCGGACGCGGGAGGGACGCGGGACGGACGCGGGACGGACATAGCCCAGAGCACAAGATGCTTCGCATCTAAAAACCAGCTCTCCCCCTTTCTCTCCTCTAGGCATCCCTCCCCGCGGCAACCACACCCTCACTGCGCATGCGCCTCCCCTCCTCTCTCCCCCTCCTACGCTCCCCCCTCTCTCCTCTAGGCACCCCTGCCCGCGGCGTCCACACTCCCACTGCGCATGCGCGTCACCCCTCTCTCTCCTCTCTTACACTCCCCCCTCTCTCGCCTCGCGACGCCGACGCAGGCAGCGTCTGCTAGCGAGTTTCTTCATTGAAAAAACCGACTGCTCGAGCTGCACAACCGTTCACTGGCCACCCCGTATATATGGCACTGGATCTTGACCTCAAGGTGGTGCCGGTGGGAGATTTCTCGTGTGCGTTGTTGAACAATAAAAATTCCCAGCGTGCGCGTTAACTAAAAGCGGACTGCGGGTCTCTGTGTCCAGTCGGAGTCTTCTGTCTCTCATTGCTCATTAGCAGCGATTGGCATGTTCCAATAGGAAACACCGCTCTATCACTGCGTATTTTGTGCCTCCCCAGTTTTCTCTCCTGCGCAACGCTGCGATGAGCGCCAGCGCCAACGCCACCGCCAGTGTAAGCGTTAGCGCCCGCTGCTTCACATCTACACATGGTTCTCTTTAGCGGGAGATTGTGTAATATTTTGTTTACAACCTCGTTGGACAGGCGTCTTGTCCTTCACGTAACAATATTAAACAGGGATTTTCTTAGTTCGTTGAACGCTAACCAAAGCGAACAGCCTATAGTGTCGATTAAAAAAAGCATTTTGACAAGGCAGTATTGACTCAGACCATTGCGTAACAATAACAACCATTGAGTAACATGGATCTTGAGCACGTGTGTTCGGCAAGTTTATCAGTAACTGGTATGCATGAAAACGTAGGCTCAAAAAGTATTTGCAAGCTTTTCATGCGCCTTGAACATTTGCGATCGGCAAGTTTATCAGTATAGCTGGCATATATGTACACGTACGCTTAAAAAGTAATTCAAAGCTATTTTTTAAATCCGAAGCCTTTCTTTGCGAACTCTAGGCACAGAGCAATTCTATCTACGGATCCATTCGTCCCGCACACCACGCCACGGTAATCCCGCATATTACCCGCATACCACGCGCCGCGGTATGCGAGTATGCGCCACAGGTGATTGACAGTTTATATCTTGCCCGGAACGGCTACGACAGACATCATTAATCTAGACGTGGAAGCTTTTAGAGAATATGACATCAGCCGCGTTGACCAGATGAAAGCAAATATAAAAAATCAGGGTTTCAGCAGGAATCCAAACCAAGCGTTCTGTGTGGCAATCCGGTGTTCTACCGCAGAGCGACGCCAGGTCTTGAAACTGCTTTGGAAAAACATACTGTGCAGGCTTAAGCTCGGTGCAACCTAAATGTTGGTTGCAGTGCTGGCTATCTAATTTGACAAAGCAAGAACATTACATAAATGAACCTATGACACAGGCATGCTACATGATTACGTCAGTTGTGGTTCCAATGCTTGCGCCTCTATAGCAGTTTAATAAACATTATTTAGATGTGAAGCATCTTATGGCGAAGCTTAATCCGGTGGTGGTGGTGGCGGTGTGCCGCATGCCCACCCTTACTGCGCATGCGAAAACCCTTTAAAAAATAAAAATAAAAAAACCTCCTCTCCCCCCTCTCTCTCCTCTAGGCATCCCTCCCCGCGGCAACCACACCCTCACTGCGCATGCGCCTCCCATCCTCTCTCCCCCCTCTCTCCTCTAGGCATCCCTGCCCGCGGCGTCTACACTCTCACTGCGCATGCGCGTCCCCCCTCTCTCTCCTCTCCTATGCTCCCGCTCTCTCCTCTACGCATACCTGCCCACGGCGTTCACACTCCCACTTCGCATGCGTGTCACCCCCTCCCTCTCCTCTCCTACGCTCCCCCCTCTCTCGCCTCGCTACGCCGACGCAGGCAGCGTCTGCTAGCGAGTTTCTTGGTTGAAAAAACCGACTGCTCGCGCTGCAGAACCGTTCACTGGCCACCCCGTATATATGGCAATGGATCTTGACCTCCAAGGTGGTGCCGGTGGGAGATTTCTCCTGTGCGTTGTTGAACAATAAAAATTCGCAGCGTGCGCGTTAACTAAAAGCGGAGTGCGGGTCTCTGTGTCCAGTCGGAGTCTTCTGTCTCTCATTGCCCATTAGCAGCGATTGGCATGTTCCAGTAGGAAACACTGCTCCATCACTGCCTCCTTTGCGCCTCCCCAGTTTTCTCTCCTGCGCAACGCTGCGATGAGCGCCAGCGTCAACGCCGCCACCAGTGTAAGTGTTAGCGCCCGCTGCTTCACATCTACACATGGTTCCCTTTAGCGGGAGATGTTGTAAATTTTTTGTATTCATATGACTCAGCCACGAATATGCGATGGCGTAGTGGTTAGAGCATCAGCCTCGCATGCAAAGAGGTCCGTGGTTCGAATCCCGGTGCCGGGCAATTCCCAACCGGATTAAAAAAAAGAAAAGTCCGCGTGATGATGGAATTGGGTAAAAAGGCCTGGGGTGCAGCCTCACTGGCGACCACAGCCAGCAATGCACTCCCTCGCCAGAGCAGGATTGGCCACCCTGGTGCAGTGCTTGGCCACTACCTCCCACATGAATACACCAATTAACCCTCGGCCCTCAGTCCCCAGCGGCTGCGAAGCAACTGACCAAGGCGGTGGTCAGATCTGTGACGCAGCGGAGTGTGCTAAGAATCTCTGGGTCCGGACAGGCCGCCATTGGAATCTGAACTTCACTAGGTTTAACGCCAGAACTTTATCTAGCGAGGCGAGTCTAGCTGTACTATTCGAGGAATTAGAGAGTGTTAAATGGGATGTAATAGGGCTCAGTGAGGTTAGGAGGACACATGAGGCTTATACAGTGCTGAAGAACGGACACGTCCTATGCTATCGTGGCTTAGCTGACAGAACAGAACTAGGGGTGGGGTTTCTTATTCATAAAAATATAGCTGGTAATATAGAGGAATACTATAGCATTAGTGAGAGGCTGGCTGTATCGTAATTAAGTTTAAAAAGAGGTACAAGATGAAGGTGGTACACGCCTACGCGCCTACATCAAGCCATGATGATCAACTCGTTGAACGCTTCTACGAAGACGTAGAATCAGCAATGAGTAAGGTAAAGAGGAAGTATACTGTACTGATGGGCGACTTTAATGCAAAGGTAGGCAAGAAGCAGGCTGGACATCATGCAGTTGGGGAATATGGCATCGGCTCTAGGAACGCCAGAGGGGAGTTACCAGTAGAATTCGCAGAACGCGATAATTTACGGATCTTGATACCTTCTACAGAAAACGGGCTACTCGTAAGTGGACGTGGAGGAGTCCTAATGGCGAAACTAAAAATGAAATATACTTCATAATGTGTGCCCACCCGGGCATTCTACAGGATGTGGAAGTAGTTAACAAGATCCGATGGAGTGACCACAGAATGGTAAGATCTAGAATTCACCTAGACTTGAGGAAGGAACGGCAGAATAATAATAATAATATCTGGGGTTTAACGTCCCAAAACCACTATATGATTATGAGAGACGCCGTAGTGGAGGGCTCCGGAAATTTCGACCATCTGGTGTTCTTTAACGTGCACTGACATCGCACAGTACACGGACCTCTACCATTTCGCCTCCATCGAAATGCGACCGCCGGAACGGCAGAAACGGATACGCAGGAAGCCGATTAATGAACTAGCTCTGACAGGGAAAGTACAGGAATTCAGAGTTTCACTTGAGAATAGGTACACGGATTTAACCAAGGAAACCGACCTTAGCGTTGACGCAATGAATGATAATCTGACTAGTATCATTAAGGAGTGTGCAGTGGAAGTCGGGGGGTACAGTCGTTAGACAGGACACTGGTAAGCTGTCCCAAGAGACGGAAAACTTCATTAAGAAACGTCAAACCATGAAAGCCTCAAATTCAACAGACAAAATAGAGCTGGTGGAGCTTTCCAAGTTAATCAATAGGCGTAAAGTAGCCGACATAAGAAAGTATAATATGGAGAGAATTGAGCATGCTCTAAAGAACGGAAGAAGCCTCAAAGCTATGAAGACAAAACTGTGCATAGGCAAAAATGAGATGTATGCATTAAGGGACAAGGAAGGCAAGTTCACAACCAATATGGATAGAATAGTTGAGGTAGCGGAAGAGTTCTACAGAGATCTGTACAGCAGCCCAGACAGTGAGGATGATAACGTAAGAAGCAATAATAGCCTAGAGGAATCTGACATCTCACCAGTATTGACAGGAGAAGTAAAGAAAGCCCTAAAGCGAATGCAAATAGGCAAAGCCACTGGTGAGGATCAGGTAACATCAGACCTGTTGAAAGACGGTGGAGAGATTGTGTTAGAAAAACTGGCCACCTTGTATGCGAAGTGTCTCTCGACAGGGAGGATACCAGATTCTTGGATGAATGCCAACATCATCTTGATCCAAAAGAAAGGGGACGTCAAGGACCTGTAAAGTTACAGGCCCATAAGCTTACTGTCCGTTGTTTACAAGCTATTTACAAAAGTAATTGCTAACAGAATTAATACGACATTAGAGTTCAATCAACCAAAGGACCAGACAGGATTTCGTACAGGCTTCTCAACAACAGACCATATTCATACTATTAATCAGGTGATAGAGAAATGCGCGGAATACAACCAACCCCTATACATAGCCTTCGTAGATTACGAGAAGGCATTTGATTCGGTGGAAACATCAGCAGTCATGCAGGCACTGCGGAATCAGGGCATCGACGAAGCCTATATAAACATAATGGAAGAAATCTACAGCGGATCCACAGCCACTAGAGTCCTCCATAAAGAAAGCGACAGAATCCCAATAAAGAAGGGCGTACGGCAGGGAGACACGATCTCTCCAATGCTATTCACCGCTTGTTTACAGGAGGTTTTCAGGGCCCTAGATTGGGAAGAGTTAGGGATAAGAGTTAATGGAGAGTATCTCAGTAACCTGCGATTCGCTGATGACATTGCATTGATGAGTAACGCGGGAGACGAATTACAGCTTATGATTACTGAACTGAATACGGAAACTAGAAGAGTAGGTCTGAAAATTAATATGCATAAAACTAAAGTAATGTGGAACAATCTTGTCAGAGAACAGCGCTTTGCCATAGGTGGCGAGACACTGGAAGTTGTAAAGTTGTACGTCTACTTAGGACAGGTAGTAACCGCGGAGCCGAACCATGAGAGTAAAATAACTAGAAGAATAAGGATGGGATGGGGCTCATTCGGCAAGCATTATCAAATCATGAATGGTAGTCTACCACTATCCCTCAAGAGGAAGGTATATAACAGCTGCATCTTACCGGTACTTACCTACGGAGCGGAAACCTGGAGACTTACAAACAGGGTTCAACTTAAACTGAGGACGACGCAGTGAGCGATGGAAAGGAAAAGGATAGGTGTAACCTTAAGAGACAGGAAGTGAGCAGAGTGGGTCAGGGAAAAAACAGGGGGTTAAGGATATCATAGTTGAAATCAAGAAGATGAAGTGGAATATGGGCCGGGCACGTAGCACGTCGGCAGGATAACCGCTGGTCATTAAGGGTAACTGACTGGATTCCAAGAGATGGCAAACGCGTGAGGGGGGAGACAGAAAATTAAGTGGGCAGATGAGATTAAGAAGTTTGCAGGTATAACGTGGCAGCAGAAAGCACAGGACCGGGTTGATTGGCGAAACATGGGAGAGGCATTTGCCCTGCAGTGGGCGTGGATAGGCTGATGATGATTATGATCATGATTCAGCCACCTCTATTCAAGTGTGGCTGAACCATGGAGAAGTACGCTAACGAAAGTTACATCCGATATTCACAGCATGAAGCGCACTTCGTTTCAATAATACTTGACGTCTGTGCTCTTACGTGATTGCTGACGTTATATCCGACCATAAGTTACCCAGTGTTGCCACCAGTAGACGCCTGTGCAGTAGACGTTCCCGGTAAGCTTACGATGTGGACACAACTACTTCACATAACTTCGGTCCACCTCGTCACGCTTGCCTCAAAGCCAAACAAAAAAATGCAGCACAGACAATTACTCGCCGGCTGCTTAGCATGAAACTGATTCCCAAGAGCCGTGGGGTCTACCAAATTTTTTACAAGCTTGTAATAATTCTTGCAGGAAGTGTTCTAGACCGATGATGGTATGGCTTTAGCAAGCGTATTGCAGCTCTTTAAGACGCGTACGTCTAGATAACGTATCAACTAAACTTCTACATAGTTGTTCTTTTCTTGTCCAGACGTTTATTATTAGTTTTCTAGAAGCTTTCGCAGCATTTCATGGGGTCTTACTTACGCCACTTCTACAGTGTCCAAGAAAATTTGACATGGCTCACAGAAAGAAAAAATGAATGAATAAATGAATCAATTAATCAATCAAACCAATCAATAAAAATGTACAGGACGCTCAACATGCGCCTTTAAAAGGCGAACATGATAGCACTATCGGCGATGAAGATGCCTGATTTTCTGCGATACGGTTTGTTTAAAGCGAAGCCATGCGTGAGTAACGACGTCTCGCCATAGCATCCGTAAGCAAAGTTTCCGCTAGCAGCGTGCAAAAGCCGTAACGATCCAGCTTAAGGCTAGGCACCCCTTTATTCAGTGCTTGTCGACGAGCCGTCGTGGCTATATGGGTAGTGTTCAAGGCGGTTCTCAAAAAAGCTGCTGGAGTGGAGGGGATGTCTGGAAGGTTAAGGCAGGCCTCCGCCATTTTACTCCAGCCACCATCAAACGTCAGCATACACCGAAAAACGAGCAGCGGTTGTCTGACACGCCATTCGAATTTAATAATAACACTAATTTTCCCGGCAAGATACTGCTTCACGGGTGCCATGGTGACACTCTTTTCCTGTAAAAATGCCAAGTCTTGGCAAGTTATAGCAAAGATGAACTTAAGAATACTCATCCAGGTCCATCGATTTTGTCGGGAGCAGTGATTTTCTTATTGTAAATTCATGTTATCGTTTTCTTAAGCACAACAAATGGCCTTTAGGTTGATCGGGCATCACATGAGGAAGTAGTGTTTTCGAAGTAAACTCGAGGGAAATGCTTGCTTCACATCTGCTGCCCAAACCTTGTGAGGTGAGGTGACAACGCTATTTTCTTTCGGAGAACCCCGATCAGACAATCCGCGAAATGGTTACGCCGTTGTTGCTGGACACGTCTACACCGGCGCTGGAAGACCATCTTCTGGACTGCCGAGAGCTGGACTGAGGGCTCTCCGCTTTTAAGAACCCTCTCGCAGCCCTGATCTGTGCTGAACTTGGCGCTACTTAACGCCGGGAACAACCAATTGAGTGTGCTATTCCCACCAAGTAGGGCATCCTCTATTTATGCCTTGACAAAGGTGGCTGATTGTGCTACGAGACTGGAACGAACCTGCCTGCAGCATTCAGGGTGCCTTCGACTGCACAACGAGCTCTGAGTGCGGGAGGGGTACCGCCGCCTTGACAGTTGATAGTGAGACGTCACTTTGTGAAAGGTGCGAATATCTTTGAAGCTCTCCGCGAACTCGCCTGAGCAGTCGTGGCACGTGATTTCCCGCGCATGGTTATGGGACAAGTTCATTGACGTTGGGAACTGATGCGTGAATCCCTGAGCCCGTGTGAGAAAGCTTCTTCGGAATTTTTTTCGCGTCCATGTCAGCGTGCGCACGCCACATCTTAGAAGGTCTGGGTCAAAATCCCAGTCCGAGCTTAATTTCCTTGTTTTCCACAGCTGAAATACATTTTTTGCAGGTGTTCTCAGAGGAACTTGACGTTAACGCGAGCGTCCTTTTACCTTTTCGGATTCATGCCATTTTGCGCTCACGCTGGTGACGACATGCCAGCGACAGCAGCTTCTTACGCTATCCCAATAATATAAAACAATATCACCAGTTATGCGCATAATGTACGATATATACTACTTATCGCATTAACAAAGCCCAAATGTGATGCCAATTATGGAAGAAAAATATTTTACCTCTGCTCTAAATTCTTTGCAAATTTCGTATCTCAAAGAGTTCTGAGAATAGCTCGTTAACCTTTAATTTATAGCCAACTACTTCACGCGCCAGTGCCTTGAGAGAGAGAGAGAGACTCTTTATTAGAAAAACATAGATTTTTGCCGGCGTCTATATAGCGCTGACACTGGTGTAACACGCGACCGTGAAAAATCTCACGCAGAGGGCGTATTCTGTACATTGCACCTTCTTGCCAAAAGGTACGTTTTCTGCCTTCATGAGCCCAAATCTCAAACTACAGTAATAAAAAGCCGGGAACATGTGACATATAACCGGACTTACCTTAACCAGATTCTTGCACTCTATTACAACTTTAAGCTTTGGCAATGCTTCAAAGTGCGCTGCGTTGTCATTTTCCTTTACATCGGTTGTATGTACCGCGAAAGCAGGTGGAAACCAGTAGCTCGGCTGCAAGAAACACCATTCATGTCCTTACGAGGCACTTGGCATGCCAGAAAACACTCAACAAGAAAGGTATATTGGAAGCGAGGAGCAGTTTCGGACAGTAACTAGTTGCTAGTAACGCGTCCCTGGTAACGAGGTTCTTTTTTCAGCAACTTGTAACTGTAAGTATATACTTCAGAGCAAGAGGTACTTTTAACTGCGACACTGTCAATTTTATGTACAGTAACAGCCACAGGAAATACCGTTACGGTTAGTCCTTCTTTTGTCAAAAATTATGCAACAAGAACACTCGTGAAAAGCCGTTGTACAGTTCACCCATCCTCTATTTTGGGAGAATGGGTGAACACCGTTCGCCTCGCGGATTAAGTGAGGAAGTCGCTAAGAGGCTGATCTTCCCTGCAGAATACTGTGGCCGCAACACATATTTTAAAGCAAAATTACCTGACGCACCTAGTAAAATTGTACGCTACATAAATATAAGGCGCATAACTTGCACCGTAAAGCATAGCTACTCACCGGCACCAGCTGTGTTTCTCAGAGGTAGGGCTAGAAGTACTTATTATTTACTTGCAACTATCCCAAAATTTTGCGCACGGACAACGCTGATTTTTCGCTCACAGCCAAGGAAGCCGGCACCGGAATTTCTGCGAAACTAGCTCTCACACTATCGCGTTAATAAGTAACGGCCCGTACTCCGGAAAAGAACACAAGTTCACGATAAGTTCGCTTATGGAAAGTGGATGGGATGTTTGAATTGGAGACAGGTTTGGGAAAAGCTGCAAAAGTTACACTTAAGTCTCACTTATAAAACTACCACTCTTCTGGGTAAGTGATGCTGCTCGAAATGAGACTATTGAAGTTTTTATGCTTGTTTCATTATATAATGGGAAAAGAAATTCCTGTAACTTTCGCGGAACACTAGCCGTAAATGTTGTAGTTTTATCAAGGTACATTTCATAAGTGGGGAAACAAATATTTCTCGCTTTTGTCGGCCTTTCATGCTTCGGCAGGCCGCAACAAGCAGCTGCCGCTCAGCAGGAGCGACCTAGAATAGGTGCAGTGTCCAAAGCGCTGGCTCCCGCGTGGGTCTCTTGCGAATAAGTGCCACGCCGCGCCGCTGTTGCGCCGAACCCGTGGGCTTCCTGAGCTCGGGAAGCTCGCGAAAGCGAGGGGCGTCTGCTATGCGTTGTAGTTTTTTTTGCGATGAGTTTCCACGCAAGGCGCATGAGGGCTACTTAACATCAATATTGCGGTGTGGAATGGGGCTTACGCATCATATAAGCCTTGTGTTAGTGTAGGGGAAACAACGGAATGCGATAACTCATGTGTCAAGCGGCATCAGCGTGGCCTAGTCGGTGATAGAGTTCGAGGACGTTGGTGTGTGCGCTAAAACGCGCAACTGTAATACGCACAAGAAAGGAAAGAATCAAAAACTTACTTTCACGTGTAATCTGACAATTGCATCACGCTTGCAAGAATTAAAAGTGATAAAAAGTAAATTACACGCGCATTCAGCTCAACTTACGCCCAGTTACCGCTTTACTCACCACTACGAGCTTTTCACTCATGGTCGCCAGCGATTTCCTAGATATGAGCACACAGCTTCATTCGAGAATTTCTTAGCCTCCACAAGCACTTTATTACGGACAAAGCAAATCCATAAGGTGTAAGGGAAACAAAAGAAAGAGCAGAGATGAACTTAAGTAACGTAGAGTACTGGGCGAGTTGGTACAGATTCATGTCGAAGCGTAGTACGAGGAAAACAGGACAGAGTAAAGAACACACAGGACAGGCGCGTGTCAGTCTATTCTCTGTTCACTCAAACCTTAACTGGGACAGCTCCAATGTAGTCTACCTTCTTGAGTGTGGAGGACGCAGTATGCAATACACAGGCCAGACTGTCGCGGCCTTCCGCACCCGCTTTAATAACCATCGTTCACATGTTCATTCGCTTTCGGATCTGCCTGTGTCTGGGCATATAAATTCCGAAAACCACCCGTTTGATTCCAGCAAGTTAACACTCTTACAACGAAGGTTTCGCCAGTACAAGAGAGCGTCAACACCGCGAATCACATATGATTTTTAAATTTAATATATTGAAGGCTGGACTAAATGTTCATCCGGACATACTGTCTCCAGTTCGCGCTCTGGAAGATTCAGGATAATAATAATCTTAACCGAAGCTCTCTCTCTCTCTTTTTCTCGGCTATCGTCCAATATCACGCTATCGGGTATGCAACATCTCCACGCACATTCCGAGAGGGGGAGGCAGGACCAGAGCACCCCTATCTCGCTGCCAGGCGCCTAGGCTCCTGGCGGCATACTCTCGCACCCAGACGCCATATTTGTTTTGAACCGCCAGGGCGTGTCTCAGTTGCGCCAAGTCAACATGGCAAGCGTCGTCTCTAACACTTTAAAACACGAGAAAGCGCCTGTTCACGGTGCTCCCGCTTATAAGAAGTCGTCTGGGCACCACTGCGCCGTCTTTGGATGCGAAAACAATCAGCGCAAGAAGATATTACTCAGTACTGTCTGTGAAGATAAACAACACGATGCGAGAATCGTGCCGATGCGGTGTTTTCAGATTGCACAGATTTCCATCCGCAACGAAATACGCCGAGCTCCGCCGCCAGTGGATAATTGCAGTCAACAGAAAAAACTACGAGGCCAGTAAAAGTGTACGAGTAAGTACACTTACTGGGTGTATTCAAGCCTTACGCCAGCTATAATTTGCGTTCAGTGAGCCCGTAGTATGCGGCACCAAATCATTGCCGGTCTCTTTCGCAGGCCGCATGTCAAGAATAGGAGATATTACGACTCAAGCACTTACGTAAACTGCCCATGTTTAGTATATATGTAACGGCGTACTATGATGATGAAATGAGACGTGAACAGCGGGAAGCGTGGCTTTCGACTCAGTCGAACTGCGACGTGCCTTGACTGTCGCTACGTGAATCTGTGCTTTCAGTCGGCGTCACCGTAGCACTATAAAATCTTGCTATGCCTGACACGTTCGGACCGCGTGTGTGTTCCGAGTGCCAGGCATGACTAGCAAATGATAAACACGTGCGGTGCACGAGCGCAAGCCGGAGCGGTATTCTAGCGCTACGGTGACACCGGCTGAAAGCAAAAGAAGTTTTGCCTAGCGACAGTCGAAAGCCACGCTTTCCGCTGTTAACGTTTCATCCCATTGCGATTGTACGAACCTGATAATGTGGCTTCAGCAGTCTGCAGTGCACGTGCTGTAGATATTCCGGACTGTCGAGGAAGGTCTTCTCGACGTTTCACAAGAAAACAGCATACATTTCCAGGAGAGGAAAAGCGCGAAACATGCTTACAGCTGGACCCGGGTTGGGAAGTTTCGCGTTTGAATTGCGGAGCGTCTGCTAGCATCGCAGTTCAGGCGTTGCTTCGCCGCGCTTGCGCCAGATGGCGCGACGTGCCGCCTAAGTAAGGCGGCAGACACTGAACTCACTGTGTTCTGGTGTATAATCTTCCCTACAATGAAACCACTTCTCCTACAGTCGTCGAGCAAATGAAAAATTTGACCCCCCAGGCGAAAATTTGATGAAGAAGGGTATTCTCCATTTTCTTCGGAAACAGTATCTCGAGCCACAGGCCGGAGATCGTAGCTGTCTGCTTTTCATGGAATGTACCTATCGTCTACACTTTTCCCGGACTTGTACTGATCTTTTAGACTGTTGACTCGTTTTTAAATGCGAAGCATCTTATGCTCGGGGCTATGTCCGTCCCTCCCGCGTCCGTCCCGCGTCCCGCGTCCGGCCACTTTCATAAAGTAGGGAAGCACCCACTATGCGAAGCAGAACACTGTAGTACAATATAAGGCCGTCAACCACCGACTACAGTCACTAGAGTCGTGGCCGAGAGCACAGAGAGGCTGCTTAGCAATGGCTAGGCAGGTGGTGTCTGTCGCCCAGGTTGACTCCATTCCTTGATCTTGCTTGAATGTGTTTGGGGGGGGGCTTAGTCCGTCCCTCCTTCCCACGTCCCACAGCTCATGCGCATCCTCTCCTACTCTCTCCCCTTTCTCTCCTCTAGGCATCCTCTACTCCACGGAGCGGCGCCCGCGTCCTACAGCCCCACAGTGGATGCGCGTCCCCTCCCCCTCTCTCTCATCTCCTACGCTCACCCCCCTTTTTTCTCCTCTAGGAATCATCTACTCTACGGAGTGGCTCCCGCGTCCCACACCCCCACAGCGCTGCGCGTCCCCTTCCCCTCTCTCTCCTCTCCTACGGTCCCCCCCCGTTCTCTCCTCTAGGAATCTTCTACTGAGCGGCGCGCACGACAGGTGGTGCGACAGCTGCATACCCTGCTGGGTGCGCCACGGTAGTTCCGCGGTATGAAAATGACGGAGCACGCGCGCCTCACTCTCTCCTGTGCAGGGCCTGCGATGAGCGCCCGGGCAGTTGCCGCGAAACGAGAGCCGCGACGTTTCTCCCGCTTAAGCAAACCATCTCCCCGCTGCTTCGCATTCCACACATGGTAAGCTAAGGAAGCTTACCATTTCTTGTGAAGCTTCCTCCCCTGCACTCTGCTCCACGAGCAAATGAGGAGGGGGGAGGCGAAGATGTGAGACGTGACAATGGACGAAACGAATGTGTCCACCGGGACCGTCTATGTATACCTACATATTTCTCGTGTTTCGCTTTTTCTTTTTTTTTTGCACTACAGGAGACACGTGTTGTTCGAATGTCGAGGTATGTGCACTTTGCCCTGTGGCAACTGAATTTTTGCGTCCTTTTTGTCTTTTTCTCTTTTTTTGTTAATTTTTCGCTTTTTTTTAACACGAAAGTGTTTTATTCCGGGGTCCAACACGACCCCTCTGACGTAGTTCCGTCACGGATATCACGTTGTCAAATATAAACTAACACATTGAGATCAAAGAGAAAACAAAGAAAACGGTCCGTCGCCAGGGCGTCGAACTCGCTCCGCTGCGCGCGGCGCGAAACCACTCGGCCATGTGAGCGTACGTACCTCAGCTTGCTAACGGCAAGCTATTATTTATATACACCATATAGCGTTGGCGGTTCTTAGAGCTCGTCGACTTCAGCGTGTTTTTGTCATCACAGGCGAGATGGCGCGAACGGTGGCACGGAGCGCGCTCTAAAGGTCGTCGCGCCTCTCGCTGCGATGAGCGCGCGCCTCCACGGGGCGTTGTCGCTCGTGCGCGCGCGCTGATTTTGTGATCGGGGCATTGGGGCGCTTTGTACGGCTTGTGCTTCAATCGCACGCTTGCTCTGAAGCTACAGTCGTTAAAAAGGGCACGAAGGTCACTTCGCTCACCGCAGCGGCCGCTTTAACGAAAGGAACGCGTTGCTTATACACGAAGTAACAAATGTTACAGTTGTTCGCGCTCGCCCTGCGTAGACTTGTGCGGTCGTTTCGTGCGTCTTTCTTTCTGTTAGCGCAGCGCGCTTTAGGTGTCGAGCTGTGACAGTCCACGCTCGTCCTGTGAATGCTCATTTCCATGCGTCCTTTCTTCTTGAGGTGCGCACAGCAAGTTTCGAGCTGCTTGCCGTTCTTCGTGTGGCATTACAATTTCTTGCTATGGCATTCATTCCTGCGACCTTGTGACTAAACAATGCAACTACCTCTGTCACGACGCGTTCCACTTTCGTTTTATACCGATTCCTTTGACAGAGGAATGAGCCACGTTTTGTCTTCTCCTCCCTCTCGGCCCGGAGGATGAAGATATAAAAACCCGTCGAAGCGTCGTAAATTTCGTCTTGATGAAGATCGGTCTTCGATGAAACGTCGACCTATAAACAGGTTTTTAGAAGCGTAAACCTTTTTCATATATATATATATATATATATATATATATATATATATATTGTTACGGGAGTGACGAGTCGCTCGCACCGTAGTCTAGTCACAAGATATATTTTCAACGGCGGTCGCACAGCTGACCGGTTCAGCTCAGAGAGCGAGCAGCCAGCGATCTTCGTTCTCTTCGCCGGGCGCATGGTTCAGGGGCTGGCATTATGCATGTAACGTAAACCCCCGCGCTGGCAGATGAGCCGTCTCGGCGCGTCTACACGTCAACATCACTGGGAGAGTTGTATGGCTTCAATCGTGCGACGTGTACGATATCGCTGGCTTGCGGGGAGGATGGAGACGACCAGGTGACAGGAGCGATTTAATGTGTTACGGGAGTCACCGCACGAAGCACTGGATATGGGCCTGTGTACCGAGAGAGCAGTTTTTCCGACAGGCCAATGCGACGGGTTGGAGACCACAGCAGAACCAAAGAACCAGGGCGAAAAGTTCACGTCCCTGTCTCGCAGATCATACAAACGTCGTTGGGTTCCCTTGGGAGGTCAGAAGGCGAGTACGCGCTGTTCCCGCGCATGAGCAGCCCAGGTCATAGCGTCAGGGGCATATTCGCTGGTCGGTGCTGCTGGAACCTTAATGACGGATATCGAGGGGCAATGGCCGAACAACAGGAAAAAAGGGGTGTAACCGGCAGTGTCATGGCGTGAAGAATTGTAGGCAAATGTCACGTACGGTAGAGCAAGGTCCCAGTCCGAGTGGTCTGACGAAACATACTTCGCAAGCATGTCTGTAAGTGTTCGCTTCAGACGCTCTGTGAGGCCATTTGTCTGCGGATGGTACGACGTAGTGAACTTGTGCCTCGTTGCACATGACGGCAGGATGTCCGCTATGACCCTCGATAGAAAAGTGCGGCCACGGTCCGTAAGCAGCTGGCGTGGAGTCCCATGTTGCAAGATCACGTCGTGTAGGAGAAAGTCGGCGACATCTGAGGCGCAGCGCGTTGGAAGAGCTCGTGTGATGGCGTAGCGCGAGGTGTACACTGTGACCACAGCTATCCACAGGGAAAAGGGCCAAGTAAGTCTAAGCGTACGCGGAAAAATCGTTCGGACGGAATGTCAAGGGGCTGAAGGCACCCAGCGGGAAGCGGCGATGGTTTTTTGCGGCGCTGACATTTTTCACATGCCGCAACGTATCACCTGACGGAGCGCGCAAGCCCTGGCCAAAAGAAGCGTCGACGGATCCGGTCGTATGTGCGCGACACACCAAGATGACCGGCAGCTGGAACATCTTGAAGTTCGCGGAGAACAGTCGAGCGGAGGTGTTTTGGTATAACGAGCAGCAGGGCTGGTCCGCCCGGGTGAAAATTGTGGCGGTATAGGGCACCAGCATGGAGTACGAACGAGCGATGCGACCGGTCCGAAGATGATGATTCGAGGCGTTCGATGATAGCACGCAACGAGGCATCACGGCGTTGCTCGTCAGCGATGTGGGTCAGCTGGGAAACAGAGAGGACGGAAACGTCGCTGTCGGGGATGGTGCTCGATCCACCGACCGGATAGCGAGATAGGCATCCAGACTTTTACACCACTGCAAAGCTGTATTATTGCAGTCGCATAGCCCAGCGACCAAGCCGGCCAGTAGGATCTTTCAGCGATGAAAGCCAGCAGAGCGCATGGTGGCCCGTGATTACAGAGAAGTGCGTGCCATATAAATATGGGCGGAATTTGGAGACTGCCCACACAAGAGCAAGGCATTCACGCTCTGTAATTGAATAGTCGCGCTCTGCAGGTGTGAGGAGGCGGCTAGCGTAAACGATAACGCGGTCATGTCCCTACTGGCGTTGGGCGAGGACGGCTCCAATCCCGTGACCACTGGCATCGGTTCGGACCTCTGTCGGAGCGGATGCGTCGAAGTGGGCTAATATAGGCGGCGTCGTCAAAATCGTGATGAGATGAGAAAAAGCGGCCGCTTTAGTGGAACCCCACGTAAATGGCATGTCTTTCTTCAGAAGCTCAGTAAGTGGTCGAGCGATGGCTGCAAAATTCTTCACGAACCTTCTGAAGTAGGAACAGAGTCCCACAAAACTCCGGACGTCCTTGACTGAGTGGGGTACAGGTAAGCTCGTGATTGCACGTATTTTCTTCGGGTCTGGCCGCACACCTGAAGCATCGACAAGGTGGCCCAACACTGTACCCTGTCGGTGGCCGAAGTGGCATTTCGACGAGTTCAATTGCAGGCCAGCGGTGCGGAAGACGTCGAGAATAGCCGACAGACGCTCAAGGTGGCTCTCAAATGTAGGCGGAAAATACGAGGACGTCGTCTAGGTAACACAGGCATGTTGACCACTTGAACCCTCGTAGCAGAGAGTCCATCCATGCGCTCAAACGTGGCTGGGGCGTTGCAGAGACCAAATGGCATAACCTTGAATTAGTACAGGCCATCCGGGGTGACGAACGCAGTCTTTTCTTGGTCTTTCTCGTCCACAGCAATCTGGCAATAGCCGCAGCGAAGGTCGATTGATGAAAAGTATTGTGCACTGTGTAAACAATCAAGAGCGTCATCAATTCGAGGCAAAGGGTGAACGTCCTTTTTCGTAATGCGATTTAGATGTCGGTAATCAATGCAGAAACGCCACGTGTCATCTTTCTTTTTAACAAGGACGACGGGCGACGCCCAAGGGCTTGATGAGGGCTCAATAATGCCTTTGGCTAGCATCTTGTTAACTTCTTGAATAACCTTGCGCTCCGCCGCAGATACCTGATACGGTCGGTGGTGAATGGGAACAGCATCACCTGTGTTGATGCGGTGCTTCACCATGGAAGTCTGGCCGAGTGGTCGATTGTCGACGTCGAAGATGTCGCGGTAGAAAGCCAAAAGGTGGCTTAGGGCGGCAGATTGCTCGGGCTTGAGGTCCGGGGCGACCATGGGGCGTAATGCCATGTCGAGGCATGTGGTATCTGGTGGGTGACAAGGAAGATCTGTGCACACGTCTGCTGCGAAAATGGTGACGTGGTCGTCTGATAAGGAGCTCAGCGTGGCAACCGAGATACCTTGAGGTAGTACTTGCCTCGCGAAGCCGAAATTTATAACGGGGAGACATATTCGGTTAGCGGCTATGGTTACGATGCAGTGCGGCACAGGGATGTCGCGCGAGAAAAGGACATCAGGAATAGGCGCGACGACATCGTCACCATCAAGCACGGGTGAAGTTGTTGCCAATTCAACGAATGTGAGGGCTTTAGGCGGCATGCGGATGAAGTCTGTGGTGCAGAGGCTCTTCTGAAGCTCGGGGCGAGCATCAGGCTGAAGAGGAAGATCCAAGCAGAGGGTACCAGCTGAGCAGTCGATTAGGGCGGAATGCGTCGATAGGAAGTCCATCGCCAAGATGAGGTCGTGAGGGCAGTTGCTGAGCACCGTAAAGAGCACAGGGAATGTGGCGGCCGGCAATGCTCGGGCTTGCTCGGGCATGTGGCCGCCGGCAATTCGAGCGGTACACATTCCAGTGAGGGCAACAGTTCCGCCATCGGCGACGCGTACGGCTTTCGTTGTAGCAGGTGTGAGCACCTTTTTGAGTCGGCGACAGAGATGAGCAGTGATTATGGACACCTGAGCGCCAGTATCGACCAATGCCGTCAAAGGAATACCGTCCACATGTACATCAATTAAGTTCGTGTTCCGTAGGGAGCGTCAACGGAGGATTTGGGTCAGACGAGAACGATGCAGCACTACCTACAGGAGCTGCACGCCCTAGTTTTCCGTCCGGGACGAGGTGTAGTTGGGCGGCGAGGAATAGCGGCGTGGTTGAGGCGACGGGGAACGAGGGCATTCCCCGTCGCCTCAACCAGCAGCCGAGCACCGGTGCTCGGCTGCGGGTCAGCAGCGGAGCACCGTAGCCACTGTTCCACCGAGGCGGACATTGTACAGGATATTCCTAATACATATTTGTTTAACACGCTGTCATTATACTGCCTTCCGAACTCACCATTATAGGAAACAGAAGATGCTGCGGTCGAGATGTAGTCCATGGCAAAACATTCGATAGGTAAGCAATCAAGATGGCTAGTATAAATGTTGTGGCCAACAGGATGATCATCATTTCACCAATGGTCACGGTGTCCACGTTCAAGGCGTGCTTGCCGATTATGTTCCAGCCGGCCGTTTCTTGAGCAGTATAATTAGCATATAGCCACATTAGAAACAGTTCATTAATAACAGGAAAAATGCGCTAGATCTCACGGTTGCAAAGCGTACAACAAAATGGTTAATGTTTCTGTAAATATTTTAACCACGTACCCAAAATGTTAAAATGTATGGAGAAGACTGGTGCAGATAAGAGAAAAAAGGCAGCGTCTCGAAGGGCTCGTTTAAATACACAGCGACTTTTTTTTAAGATTGAGAGAAACTAAAGCGAAACAAATGTCAAGATTGTATGGGCTTTCCAAATATCAACTTATGTTCCAGTTGAGCCGTATAGTTCTCGGCGAAGCTACATTAAATATACTAGTTTACTGCAGATAACGCACAGATATCCGACCCTAGCGTGCATATCTTCATCTCTTAGACTACACTTCCCGATCTCGTAGTGTGTTACATGGCCAGTCTATTTTTCACTAAATACAAATTTTAGCGCACTGCTGTCACCTCGACTGCGCAGATTACTCTCTCTCTCTCTCTCATCCAGTGTCTCTCATGGCAAACATTTACTGAATAGGAACCCTGTTTCTCGAAACACATTGAAGAACACGAATCACTGTAGCGTCGTTTCTTTTTTCGCGCACTGTGTCATCACCCAGAAACAACCTACAGGGCACAGATGATCATAACCGCACAGATCTTATCAACAACGGTCAGATGATTACAAGCTGGTGCTCAATGAAGGGGTAACCAGGAGGCTACAACACACCTGATTTGTGTTCACCCCATTAGCCGGCTGTCAAAAAAGAGCAATCCTGGTGAATCCTGGCGAAATAGGACACGTGTGCCATGACGTACCTTCAGGATCTGGACGCAGACGGATCCACGAGCATGACAGCTTTATATTGTAACAAAACAGCTAGTTTTGTTCCTTCTCTTCCTTGTCTTCGTTTTTTTCAGCGCGCTGTTTATCTTCAAACATGGCAGCTTTAATACGGAAGTAGAGCACTCGAGTGTATAAATCAGTGGTTTTGACTGCCTAATAAGAGGGTAGGTTCCTTGACATTTGCACGCAAGCTTGAATAACAGGCCGTTGTCAATGGCTGGAAACCAATGTCATACAGGATATTCTCTGGGAAAACTCGAATCGTCACGCCAAGGCTTTTGCCAGTGGTCGTCTGCCATAGAAGATCCAGGGACCTCCGGCATTCTTAGACGTTGCGGGTAGCTTTAGATATGAATGTACAGTTGCCGTCGAAATTCTAGAGACCACGTGAGCGCGTAGCAAACTGTGTAATGGCGCCATCTCACCTGAGAGCACGCACTGCGCACGCGCGTCCTTTTTTACATGCCAGCCTCCTCGTTCGCTAGCTTAAATTCTGCGCGCACTAGAACGCCAAAAAACCGCAAAATGCACCTTTTACAGTTGCCACAGAAGGAGGCAATGATGATATCGCGACAAAAATACGCCATTTAGGCAGTTCTCGGTGAGCGCCCGCACTATACTTGTTTACGGTCGCTCCGCGCCAAGGAAATCACGCTTTGCGCCAGAACTTCTCATATCGGCGTATGTGCTAAAATTACCCTGCAACGATGTATGCTGCGTTCTCACGCACCAACCGGTAGACATGGGATCACACACTTCGACATCAGCGAATATGTCACACTCAATGGAGATTTAGCCTACGTCAATTACGTTTCAACCGTAGTATGTAAAAAGATACAAACATAAAGCAACAAAACAGCTAGTTGGGCGAGTTGGTGCGTATTCTGTGCGCTGTTTATCTTCAAATACAAGCATAAAAATGCGTATCACTCAGAATTCGGTATTTGCTGAAATAATTACATTATATTTACTATTCCCTGGTTGGATCACACATTCTTCCGAGGTAAATAAAACTTGAATAGGCGCTGTTTGAATTGACTTTCCTTCGAATCAAGAAAATATTCCATTCGTATTCTCAATTTCGAATATCCACACACCCGTGTACTTTTCAAGCTTCTTCACGTAACATAACCTGCCCTGAACTTCACAGTTTTAATTTTTGAGTTCCGCATGATATAACCAGAAAGCATAGGCTGTTTCATGTACCCTCCTGCCATACCAACATTTAATCGTTCCCAGGATAACTTTTTAAAATGGTTATTTTATCACCTCGATATTCCTGTGGTTCAAATTTATTTTCTCCGAACTTTTAACCTACCTTGCGCATTGTTGTAAGCGCTGGCTTTTGTCGATATCCTATATTTCCGTTGCTAGGTGAATGTGTGCTTGCCTTGTTATCCTAGAATTGTTTCTCAACTTTTGCTGTCTTTTGTTTGTATGCACTGTTTAGACTGCCTGCATTGCAGTATTTATTGCTACTAATTGCCTCGTGCGCCAGAACAACCTGATGTTCGTAGCTGGACACGTTAAATAAATGATTGACAAATTGATTGATTAATGCATTGATTGATCGATTTTATAAACATGCGCCGCACTGACTCCACTGTTGGTTTCCTCATTTTCCTCGGTTTGGTATAGTAAAGTACCATGTTTACATTTATTGAAGGAAATAGTGAGGTTGTCGGTAATATGTAAGCGTAGTGCTGTGCTTTAGATATGTGCCTGTGACCATCAGTTTGGTTAGGCGGCGCAGTATTTGGCTGTTGTCCTGGTGGGAGCTACGAATGACACTGGTCATCAACACTAGCTGCACAGGTTAAAGAAATATTTGAAAAAAATACGCGTCGTCTTCTAAACTTGCGCAGAATAACCCACAGCAATATTATCCCCACACATTGGATACGTCGAGTGCATTTCCTGGAAGCATACAAGTACATCAGTCAAGTTATGTGTCTTACTTTCGAAGTCGTCGAATATGCCGATGATCTTGACGATTCTACTGAAAGCTACATTTGGGTAAAAGGCAGTGCGCAGTTTCTCTTCCCTTCTCTCGGTGAGGTATCTGAAGAGAGTGCCACCTAAAAGAAAACTCATCTTCTCACCGTCACACATGGGAAGGATGAAGTACAATCCGAATGCTATGATCATCGCCCACCGTCCTGGAAGAGCGTTCACAAAGAAAGAAGACAATAATGAGTGCGTAACAATATAATGTGTATGTTACTGCTTAATAATACATTAATGTGCACGTTACTGCGTTAAATTCAAACTCTGGCCTAAAGGCCTCCGATAAAACCTCTTTGCAGGCTAGTTGGTTCATACAGTAAAAAGTCGTTAATTCGGATTTCACGGGACTGGATAAACTGCCCGATAGAACACAATGTCGGATTATTCAAAATACTACGGAGATAATTAACAAATGCCTGTTTCACCCATGGACCCCCATTTTCTTGAAGAATACGTAAATCAAGTTAATATTGTGCTAAGTGCAGTGCAAAAGCTGCAATTTTCGTCATTTGCGCCTTTGTTCACACTGTGAACGTGGCTCAAGACTCCGTGTCTTAAAACGAAACTTGTTTTGAACCGATATCTTATGACTAGGGCTCCGTGTTTTCGCAGTTTATTTTTCTTGAAATTTGGAGGGTGCTTTACGGAGCTTCTTTTTTGTAAAAAAATTCGGTATTTATGGGGCTTTACTTCTGACAAAACCCCAAATCTCCGAAATCCGGCATTTTATTTTGCATTATGAGGGGTGGAAATGTGGCCTTATTAATAATTACTTCCAGTGAAATTACTTTGCCTCGTTGCTGATAATCCTGCTTCTCCATTCTTTTATTATTTTTCTCACTTGCTGCTCATTTACCCTGCTAATAAGGCTGTTTATGTGCACCGCTGCATTATCGCCAAAGTGTGCTTTGGGGGGGTCCAGAGCTAGCCAAGCTGCTCCTCGGCTTTTGCTCCCAGCCTGCCTCATCGTCTTGATGAAAAATACAGGACCTGTTATTATTATTATTCTGAATACTCCGAAATGTTAGATGAAATGATATCTTACCACGATATTATGCGAACCCAGTATGTGTAACTTAGATGTCTGGGAGAGAGAGAGAGAAAACTTATTTTCAAAACCCAAGTCCGGGTCCGAGGTTTAGGGTGAGGTTTCACTGACCTCCCCTAAGATGGTTTGTATATGGTTTAGGAGATCGGCCCACAAGGAGGTTGTTTCGCCCAGGTTCGCAACCCAGGCCTCCCATGTAAGTATGTTAGAACGGAGTGAATGGCGTTGTGGCGTATTGGCTCTGGGACAGTGCCAGTAAGTGTGGGATAGAGCCGGTATGGAACCGCACACTTGGCAATGAGGTGTATTCGGGGTTTGTTGTATTTTGTGTAGTTTAAAGTCATTCGGTAGAAAGTGTGTTTGTGCTTGCCTCAAGAGCGCGGTTTCTTTTCGCGAAAAAAACATCCGGTGGTCAAGGAAGCTCCCTTTGGGCTATTCGGAGGGACTTCAGGCGGGCCCTTCGTTCTTTGTGGCGTTAAGCGCGGTCCACCGTCGGCAAATAAACCCCAGGCCAACCCTGGGAAGTATGCGAACACCAGGGTATTGAGGCCTCAGCGTGGGTCTGGGAGTTGCCCAAGGAAGAAGAGTGACCTGGCGTCCACTCCAGGTGGACTAGTACAGCGGGATTACGATGTCCATAAGAAGTGAGTTCAGCCAGTATGTTTGGAGCGAGCTGGTTTCGGAGGAAGGCCCGTAAGGCTGCCTGTGAGTCTGTCCTGACCGTGATTTCGTGAGAGGCGTGCTAATGCTGCGTGATTGCTTGTGTTATGGCCAGTATTTCTGCTATTGCCATGGAAGGAACGTCGTGATGATATTTTATGATTGTACGACCACGTGGCTCCATGGTTGCTGTGACTGATTTGCCGGCTCTAAAGCTGGCATCGGCATGGTATGAAGTCGGATCACTTTGAAGCTGTCGGCGGCAGCGTGATTGGCGTCTTTCAACATCTCTTTCAGTGTGCATGTGTTTTGGTATCGGTCGAACGTCGATGTAAGGAAGTGCGTCCCACGGAGGAGCTCGCGGTGGTATAGGGGGGCAGATTTGGGGTATTTTTTTTCCAGAAGTTCTAGTAAACTACGGCCCTGGGTTGAAGTTGTCAGGCGGTGGGTTTGACTTTCTTCATGCATAACTAGTCTTTCGCTTAAGTTGTTGTAAATAGCTGTCGCATCCACGAAGGCACTTGCTGCACAGCTTGGTACCCCAAGGGTTACGCGCGTGATGCCTCGAAGGAGGTTGTTGAGTTTGCGAAGTTGGGTCGCGGTGAGATGCATGTATGGAAAGCCGTACATAATCCTGGTATATACTAAGGCTTCTGTGATGCGCCGCAGCTCAGCTTCTCGGACGCCATTATTCTTGTCGGCTATTCGTTTGAGCATATGCCTGATCTGATTGATCTGTTTTTGAGTTCGCTGGAACCATATGTCTGATCTGCCATCCTGCTGCCAATAAAATCTCAGAATACGTATATGTGCTTTTCTTGGTATCCGTTGGCCATCTACACGAAGCTCGATGAGGTGTCGTCGTTCTTCTGCTGCCTTGGTATGGACATTCAGGACTACTATGTATTCGTATTTTCCAGGGGAGCACTGAAGTCCAAGACTGGCGAGGTACCACGCAACGGTGTTTATTCCTTGCTGTAGTCTGTTTTCCTGTTCGCCAGCGTTACCTGTCATGCACCAAAGCGTGATATCGTCCGCATAGATGATATGCCTAAGTCCTGGAATGCCTGGAAGTCCTGGAATGATATGCCTAAGTCCTGCTTGGTCGCTCCGTCGAGCGACCAAGCAAGTTTTCGAGTATCTGCCAAACTCTCGAGAGGTGTAGACGTCCGTTGGTGCTTTCGCACGTCTCCTGCCAATTCTGCCTAGCTAAATCATCAGGGTATGTCCGTACGTTTTCGTTGCACCTCGCCAATTCATCTTGTAGGCGTACGTTGGGTTCATTTTTTTTCTAAGCCTCCGAAATATCTTTCTGTGGCTATCCCATTAATTTAGCAGATGCCTGTCTAGAAAAGGGTACATTTCAGTGCATGTGACTCGTTTTCTAAATTCGTGCTTGGTGGAGGGGAGGCTCTTTGCCCATTTCTGTATAGTTCAAGGAGAGGGTTGGGCATCGAGTTTATTTCGAACTTTGTCCCAGTCTACAATCGCTGTGTGACGTCCCGATCGCCTTCGAGCACCATCACGTGCCGTGAAAGTGACGAAGCAGATGTAGTGCTCCCTTCCTCCATCCTGGCCTGTGTTGTGCGGTTCAGCGGAAATGTGCCCCTTATACCATGCGAGGTCCGGATTAATGTCCTGTTCTGTGCGGTTTCCCCTCCTTGTGTATTTGAGCGTGTTGTTGAGCAATGAGAAACACTGCCCTTGCATAAAGCAGCACAACTTGCGACCTATGGAAGTGTGTCGATCATAGCCCCATTGATAATGGGGTGCGTTGAAGTCCCCCCACGATGAGAATTTGGGGTCGCCTGTATTCGTGCGGAGAAAACTGGCATAATCCGGCAAGGGTTCTGCATCTTGTTTAGGTAACCAATAGGCTGCCAGTAAAAGGAGAGTGGTGTTTTGCAGTCGTATTTGAATGCATACGTCTTTCCGCGCATCGTTAATTGAGGCAGCTTCTGTTTGGGTAGCTGCGATATCGCGACGTACGTAAATTATGACTTGCGTACATGGTGGTTGGGGTGACTGGTGGCCGCGCGTTTTCCAACAATACTAGGCAGTGTAAAATAATTATATCCGCTTAACTTGTGCTCAACATTGGTCTCCTGCAGCGCACTGATTGCAGGGCAATGCTGGACCACGTAATTATTAAAAGCAGTCTTCTTCCTCCGCAGCCCGCGACAGTTCCAATCCCAGACTTCGACCATGTTGTGATTGCTGCCACCAGGAATGGTGGGGTGCGTTCTGGCATAGTTCTGGCCAAAGGCGAACCATGTATTGGGTTTGGGGTGTTGTTGTTAGCCATTGTAGGGTGGGGGGTGCGGGGAGGGGCGTTTGCGTGGAGGCGATGGCGTTTTCTAATTGTGTGAAACGTGCATTAAGAGGTGCTAACGCTTGCTGCAGTACCTGCTGTATGGCTTGTTGTATAATAGACGGAAGAACTTGCAGAATCAGAACCAGAATCAATCAGAATCAATTTATTTCAGCAATTTATTTCAGAAGGATTTCGTGTACTAAATGTCGGATATCGGTGTGTGCATTTGCACTCGCGCTGTATGGATGGCGTGTTGTAGGGAGGCCTGGGCCGCTCACCTGGTGAGTTGAAGATTCTCTGTTGCGTTCTTCCCACCGGACTTTGTGTGATGGTGAGGAGCCTGCCCCCCGGGGATGATTGCATGGATCCTTGATGACCTCCTGAGGGTCCCCACGCTGAGCTTGTGGTATTCTGTGGTTTGCCGTGGTGGTGTGGAGAAGCTTCAGGCTGCGCGCTGGTGGTAGAGGGTGGCTTCGGCTGGTGGAAGATTGGTTTCTTCTGTCGTGGTGGTCCTCGAGTCTTACTTCTGCTTCGATTTCTGTTGCGACTTCTGCTGCGACTACTGCTGCGGTCGCCGTTGAGGGAGCATGGCGGACTAGTGTCCTGTAGTGGCGTAAAACGATTGGACGTGCGCCGAGCCGGGCTTTGTATCGACGGCCAGGCTTCTGCGTTTGCGCTGGGCTGAGAGTACTGCGGTGCTTTGGCTGAATCTTCTGCGGCTTGGTTGCGGCGTGGTGTACAAGCATTATTCCTCAAACAGTTTAGGGAGGTCGGAGAGTGGTCGTGTTGGTCACACAAAAAACAATAATGCTCACATTCGTG
>JALIZH010009752.1:0-29178 GCA_030522465.1 Rhipicephalus appendiculatus | reverse complement strand
GAGATTAGGGATCTAGTCCCACCTACGACGAAAAAGCAGCCGCGTAGCTCATGGGGAATGTGCGGCGACTGTAGCTATATAACACACTACGCCGCAGTGGCCACTCCCGATATCCACAAGCCATATTGGCTACTCACGGACGCATCCGAAGGGGCCGCTGGCGCCTGTTTAGCGCAGATGGGAGACGATGGGCAGGAAAGGCCGATTGCGTTCGCCAGCCACCATTTCAATCCAACCCAGGCACGCTGGTCGACCATTGAGCGTGAAGCGTTCGCCATCATTTGTGCATTAAGCAAGTTTGACACCTGGGTGTTCGGCGCGGAAATACAGGTAGTATCGAACCACAATCCTCTGCCTTACTTAACGACCAGCACGCCTCACGGAGCAACATTAGCAAGGTGGGCGCGAGCTTTGCAGCGCTACTATGTAGTCGCAAGTCACCGGAAAGGCTCCGCCAATGCTAAAGCAGACGCGCTGTCACGCATCCCGAACTTAAATTGGGATGGCAGCCGCGAAAAAGTTTGAGCCACGGCCGCACCAGCGAGCGTGAACGTTCCCGCTCATCTGTGAAGGAGTGCACGAACTAAACCGTCTGGCAAAGATGTTGCCTAGACGCGGCCTCCGCGCACGTTGTCAAAGGAACTTTCCAGCTTGATTCACGTCCCTGGTGTATCCTCCTGGACAGGCTTGCGAGCCGCCAGAGTTTAAGACAATTTTCTCCTTCACCCACGGTGCCGTTGTACGATGTGTAGTTTTTCTTTCTACTATCGCCAAATAGGCGATACCTGTGCAATTGTGAATGATTCCACGGACATGCATACTAGTGACTTGCATCATTTCGGCGGCAGCACGCCGCAACTAGCACCCTTCACATGGAGACTGTTCGCCTGCTGTTTCATATTCTAGACTGGATGTTACCTTTGTGCATGTTTTCTTTTTTTTTTCTTCTCTCATTTGTTTGTTTCTTTGGCCCTGAGACTGTATACCCACTGGTCTTGGCTGCGAACAAAAACGCCTAGCGATTTGGCTGCCCAGACGCACGCTTTCCCGGTGCCATACCTCGGCCTATGATGTTTAGGCTAACTGCACGGACTCAAAGCTCAGTTATCCTCTTGGGGGGAACGTGTAAGGCCGGGCATGAGTTAGGCCGCAGAGCGCCATTTCCCTGAGACAAGAAGGCTACGAGCGCAGTCTTTCCCGATGCCAGATCTCGGCCTATTATGTTTAGGCTAGCTTTGAAAAGACTCAAAGCAAAGTTATACTGTTACGGGGAACGTGTAGAGCCGGGCGTGAGTTATGCCGCAGAGCGTCGTGGTCTCGGTACCGGGAATGGCTGGCGCCGACGAGAAGTCACACGGTCGGGCGAATAAACTGTTGAGAGGCCCGCACTCGTCTCCGATAACTGAGGCCGTGCCCCTGACTCCACAAATCGCAGAATCGGCTGCACCCCCCCCCCCCGGCCAAACAAATATCAGCGCACTGAGCATCTGCCTGCGCGCGAAGGAATAAGAGAGCCTCGAGCCGGTGGATGCGCGTTGGAATTCGAGCCACGGGCGAGGGTCAGGGGGCAGTTAGAGACCGGTGTCAGCAGCGAGGGAAGGCACAACGCCATTCGCGCCGGGCCATACTGTTCACTTCCTTCCTCCATTTTTTCTCTCTCTGCCCCCCACTCCCTCTGTGGTTTTCGATTGTAAACACCGCACGACGGAGCGTGGACGGGCAGTCTGGGCTGTAACCACGCTGTGGTAGAACGGCGAGGCTCTGTGCTGCGGACTTCCTCGCAGTGCCCTGGGCTTTAACACCAAATGCGGTGTAGAAGAGTGAGGGCCTGTTGCTTGCACCCGCTGCTTTGTGCAAATTATAGTCTTCCCACCTGTAATTACCCTATGCCATTTTAATACAGTTTGCTCATATTCATTCAACGTCTCCTGTCAAATACTTCACCCCCGCCGAGCTACATCACCAAGGATCCCTCGCGTAAACTTCGCAGGAGGAAAAAGAACCTTTACTGCCACGAAGAAAAATAATTCGGAAAAATATTTTCTGACGCGCGCAATCGAACGGGCGACCTCTCGCCCTGCAGCGCCCGGCGCTAAGCCCTAGGCCACAGAAGCGCACGTCCTTCGGCAGCATGGAGGAAGGTGTGCGGCAGGCGAACGGCGAGCTATTAAATGCGAAGCATTTCTTAACGAACTTCGGCGACTTTGAGCGTATCTATCTATCTATCTATCTATCTATCTATCTATCTATCTATCTATCTATCTATCTATCTATCTATCTATCTATCTATCTATCTATCTATCTATCTATCTATCGCGGCCGTTTCGTTAGCTTGATATACACCAACTTGGTATTGAGGGACGTGACTGTATTACGAACATAAATGACACGTGGTAATATGGAAATCATGACATGTCATGAGCGACATGACTAGCATTCCACGCTCATGGCGCTCTCGCGGCCGTTTCGTTCGCTTGATGTGCACCAAATTTGGTATTGAGTGACATGACTGTATGACGAACATAAATGACACGTGGTAATATAGAAATCATCACATGTCATGAGCGACATGACTTGCATTCCACGCTCATGGCGCGCTCGCGGCCATTTCGAAGGCTTGATATACACCAAACTTTGGTATTCAGTGACGTGCTGTATGACAAACATAAATGACAAGTGGTAATATGGAAATCATGACATGTCATGAGCGACATGACTTGCATGCCACGCTCATGGCGCGCTCGCGGCCGTTTCGTTAGCTTGAGATACACCAAATTTGGTTTTGAGTGACATGACTGTATGACGAACATAAATAACAAGTGGTAATATAAAAATCTTGACACGTCATGAGCGACATGACTTGCATTTCATGCTCATGGCGCGCTCGCGGCCGTTTCGTTAGCTTAATATACACCAAATTTGGTATTGAGTTTCATGACTGTATAACGAACATAAGTGGCAGGTGCTAACATGAAAATCTTGGCGTGCATCTCATCTACAACGCCATTTACATGCCACGCTCATGGTGCGCTTGCGTACAGTTCGCTAGCTTGATATACACCAAAATTGGTATTGCGTGACGTGACTGTATGACGGACATAAATGACAGGTCCTAACATGTAAAACATGACATGCAAATTATGCAAATCATGATTTGCTCCTTCTTGGCTGCTTCGCATTACATCGATTCCCACAGTGCGTGGGATCTGCCGGCTTTTTTTATATACACCATTCACCGCTGGCGGTACGCCCATCCCGGGGTAATGTCAGCGTATTCGCCTTACCAGCAAACCCGCAAGATGGCGCGAAGTGCGCGCTGGGCGTATCTAGGGGCTTTAGCTGGGCGCCACTCGTTGCAACCTGGCCTTTGCCCTCGCGGCGTAGTCGCCCGTGCCTTTGCGCGCGCGCGCGCGCTTATCTTGGGATGGGCGATAGGGGCGGTTTTACCGTTTTCCGTCGTGTGCTTTCGACGGAAAGATTGTGTTTAGGTTACAGAGCGCACAAAGGTCACTTCGCTCGCTGCAGAGTTCACGAAAGAAGCGCGCTGTTCAGACAGAGTGAAGTAACAACTGGGACACTTGTTAGTTCGCGCTCGTCCTGTGTTTGTTCTTTTCGTGCGTCCTTTGGTTCTAAGCAGCGCGCTCCAAATTTCGATCTGCTTGGCGTTCTTCGCGTGAAATCCCAAGTTGTTGCTATCGCATTCATTGCTTCGCCCTTGCGGCGAAACTGTGACTTTTTTTTATCAGTATTCACCAACTAGGCCCTCAAAAAGTCCTATAAACTCAGAATGTCAATCAGCAATTTTCGTTCTACCCACAGTGACGTCAACTTTTTGGGGTAACCTTTTTGTTGGAAACCTTGTCCAACGCTTTTGCGATATCTCTGGAGATTGCATTAATTTGTTTACCTAAATTTATTAAGAACGCCGGTTTTCCGCCGGTCTTAAGAACGCCGGTTTTCCGCAAATCACACTTATCTCGGTATGCGAACAGCTTGTTAAAAAGGTTAAGAAAGTAGTACCTCATCAGCCACAGGTTCAAACTGAAAAGAAGTTTGCAGTAATCCCATACGTTCATCAGGTCGCCCATGGAATAAAAAAGACAGCAGGGAGATACGGCGTGCGGGTGGTCTTTTCCGCCAACAATTCATTGAATAAGATGTGTAATCTGGTAAATAAACCTAGATCGGCGTGCAAAGAAACATGTACTATGAAGCACAAAATGCAGTTCGTGCATTGCGCGATGGGGGTGGTTTATGCAATTACACTGTCATGTGGAAAGAAGTATTTTGGGCAAACGGGACGGTGCATTAATGTTCGCCTCAGGGAGCACCACACGGCTGTCAAGAATTCCGCCAGCACGAATTTAGCTATGCATTGCAGAACGTGCCATTGTGAACCATTGTTTTATAAAACACAGGTATTATACAGCAATTTTAACCAAACCTTTCGCGAAATTGTGGAAGCATACCACATACATGCAAATCAGGGCGCATGCGTCAGCCAGACTTCGGTTGCTCTGCATGATAAAGAGTTGCAATTTTTGAAACATGTAATCAAATGATTCCCTATCACGACATATACGCGCCACGTGATCACTTTTCTTGTGTGTACTTATTTACTGCATGTGTGATGAAATAAATCAGTTGTCAGTCGCGCTCGTTTGTGTACGTGTCTCTCAGTCCTAAGTCCGGGTCGCGCTGCCCTCAAATAACCATGTTTAACTACCAACTCGCCCAGCTTGCCGTTTTGATTAAATTTATTGCTTTAGCAAAATTGTGTACCGTCGTTGCTAACAGTGTGTACGTGGAAAATATTTTTCTGAAGCCACGTTGATTACATGATAATATAGCACGTTTTGAAAGGTGATTATGTATGATATGCTCAAGAAGTTTGTATGATGCTGAAACCAGAGAGATGGGAAGAGAGCTCAAAATGGGCTGTAGGTTTCCATTTTTGAAAAAGGAAATTACGTGCAGCCAGTACGACATGATTGTGAGGCACGTAGTATGTGGAGGACTCTGGAACAATTTTGTCTACCCGGGGCCCATTAAGTTGCGCGTAAATCTAACCACGCGGGATGTTCTTGCTTTTAGCCTTCATGTATATATGGCTGCCGGGGCCGGAAACCTGTTTAACCCCTTAAGTGCTTTATTTTTTTTTTTTGAGAATTTCCGGACCAAAAGTGCCTATTTTTTTATTTCTGATTTCGAATCTGATCATACTAAAAAAGCACGTAGTCGATGTTGAAAAAATATTTGTACCACATACTTAGTCAAACCAACACAATAGAGTTTATTTCGACAATGCATAGAAAACCAGCTACCTGCTGCTAATAAATATAAAAACCTTATAAAAAACTGTTGCAGGCGCGACTTCTTTCTTCCCTTGTGTAGGCTAAGCACCCTTGGACTATTTCACTCAGGAAGCTTCGGGACTGTGTCGAAAATTTCGAAACACGGATTAACGCAAAGCGGCTTCACTGGCTAGCACTCGCGATGTTTGCTTCCGAGCTGTCATCATCACCGGATGAGCTGTTCCATTCCCCGTCATCGCTGTCTTCACTTCCGGACACAAGATAAACATCTGTATCCAAATCATCATCGCTCGAAGAAGATGACAAAGATGAAAAGCTTCTTTTTTCGCGTTGACGCGCCAGCTATGCATGGGTCGCCGCCACCGCACGCCATCTTTTCATACCAGTGATGCCAACCTACGACGGTGTTTTATCCCTAGATTGACCGTCGAAAATTCCCTATATTACAAGAGAATTCCCTAAATTATCGTTTTATTATATTATTCAGGCTAATTCACTTTTAACAAAGTATAAACATAGTGCGCTTTGCGGCCCAGTTCTTCTGGATCCCGTTCAAAGTAAAGCATATCATATTAACAACCAATTGACATCTTTTCTACATGTTCTGTGGAGTTGCATAAAAAGGGCTTCAAGGTGGCGCCGGTTCCTGCAGAGACAGATTTGTCTTTCTAGTTCACTTTGCGCACTCACTGAAAGCATAGATGCGATCAGTGATGCCAATTTAGCGGATTTTCCGCTAAATCTGGCGGACTTTATTTGATTCTGACGGGAAAAAAATTGTCTAGCGGCTAGCGGATTTTCTGACGGGCCATTTTCATACATAGTGGATTTCTGGCGGATGCCTCACGCAGTGCACTGATTCAAAAGCGTCGGAAGCATTGCCGAGAAACTTAGAATACCTAATCAGCAAAACGTACTACTGGTTGGCAAGATCCCCTGCCCGGTAAATTGCATACAAGAAGTTCCACGGTCTGATGAATTGCGGCGATGAACCACTGAAAATTTTGCAAGAGTGCCAGATGCGGTGGCTATCCCTCGTCGAAATAGCTGTTTGAAGGATCGTAGACCAGTCGGCCGAATTGAAGATGCATTTGGAGATGGCGAGGCGCACAGAAAAGTGCTACGCGGCAGAAGTGCTCTACGGTATATACGACAATCAGATCAATCTAGGGTACTTTTTTTTTAGACCGATTCTGACAGATGTTCAGAGGTTAACAAGGCATTCGAGGCGATAGATGTGGATCAAAAAAAAGCTGCCGAAAGACCTCATGACTTTGCTTTCAAGCTTGCTTCATAAAATCGTGATTCCGATAGAGAAGGTGGACGTTCAGATGTCCAGACATGAGGACCACTTTAACCCCAAGCCATATCTGGGCTACTTCTTTGAGACGTACGTTGACAGCATGAAGGCTGAGAGGACCGACGGTTTCTCTCTCGCAGATGAAGCTGTGACGCGAGAAAGATGCATAAGGTTTATTACCACGCTAGTTGATCAAATCAGGCAGCGACTTCTCTTCATCACAGTTCTCCAGAAGACATCACTTTTGTCGGTCGAAAACACTTTTTGCGTCATGAAGGAGACATTGATTCATCGGCTGGAAGCAATGCCAGTGCCCCCGGAATCAATCGCAACGTTGAAAACCAGTGGAGAAAAATCACCCTGCTGCGCTGTGAAACATTGGAATTATGCTGCACCAACTAGCCCAACGCCCAACCTTAGTGAACATTTGTAACTTTTAGCCTAATCTATGATGAGGTTGACGACAACCGTAGCACTGAAGCCTCTAGCATTCTAGTTACACTCTTTGTAAGACTCTTTTATATGTTAGTTCAGCTCTCATAGTTTTGCGTAGCCTTTAAGAATGATAAAGGCTTTTGTCGTACGAAATTTCACTGTTTCTCTTTAATAATTAAGTCCTAGCGGGAAATTTAGCGGATATGTTTTAGAATCTAGCGGAAACTGGCGGATTTCTTATTGCTTTCTAGCGGATTTCTCACGCCCATCGATGGCAATACTGGATGCAATCGGGTCAACTGCAAGCGCCGCCTTTCTTGTACTTGCAGCTTGTGAGGGGGGTCGTCAATCTGTAATTTTCTAAATTTGCAATCTATGTTCCATGATTTACAATAGATATATATGGGCCTATATTTACTGGCTGATAGGTGCGCCTTTTCTTTGTACTTTCGATCAGCTTCCCGCTGGGCCAAATATTTTCGTAACTTCTTTCGCTATTATGAAAACGGCACTACGGAAAGACTAAAAACAACCAGTCTTCTTGTCTCTTTCATCACGCAGTGTTTATAATAATGTATCCGTACAAGCTCACCCAATTTTCAGTCCCACTCTCGATGTGTTTGAATCTAAGCCTCCTGGTTCAGCAGTATATTTAACATGGAGACTTTGCACGGTGAATGAAGGCACGCAGTGAGCGCGATCTTATTTCGCACTTGTATATGTGAACTACAAGAAAATATTTCTCTTTGTTTCGCAGAGCAGCCATCACTCAGGCACTCAGGATCATATTAAATACTTCCGATGACAAAGTTTCATTCTCACATTACAGAACTGCTATATTGCCTTCACCCAGGTAGCACAAAACGGATAATTGACGTTTTCTAAACGTTTATCCGAGACCATATAAACGTTTAGAAAACGTCACGGAAAAGAAGCAAAAGGTCTAGAAAACGTTTTATATCTCGTCTAATGTCCGGCTAGAATCCGTTTTTAAGACCATCTAGAAAACGTTTTAAAAACGTCACGAAAAATCCCATTCTGCTAGAAAACGTTTTTAAAACGTCACAAAAAATCCCATCCTGCTAGAAAACGTTTTAAAAACGTTACAAAAAAATCCCATTCTGAGAGAAAACGTTTTTAAAACGTCTTAAAAAATCCCATTCCTTCCCGTCGCATTGTCTTTGTAAAAACGTTTTCTAGACGTTTTTAAAACGTCGTGCAGAATCTCTTTTCTTTTTTGCTGTTTTGTTTTTGTACGTGCATTTAGTGCACGTTTATAGCAAGCGCTCTCTGTTAAAGTAATTACAGTTACTTTATTCTGTCATTACTATTACAGAGTGAGAGCTCAGTAGATTCACAGACAAAGGTGGTGATGTATATTTATTACGTAAAACAGCAACGATTCCTGTGCACAATAGAAACGTAAAAACCCCAAAATCAGATACAGCATGCGACTAGAAATCGTACAGAAGCGGCAAAAGAACACAGATTATCGCGGTACTTATGCAGCTATGTGGTATCCAACCTTCCAGAACACTTTTTGTTGCACGATTCATCATTAGCAAAATTGTTGTCAAACAACTAACAATGCAATATGAGAAAACTTATACCTGGTACAGCCATTTTGCCAATATGTAAGCGTTCTATCAATTACCTCTACTAAATAAAACACTAGGATGAAGTGAATTCGTCGAAAAGGTGATGTCGCTGAAGCCGACAATTCGGCAGGTGGTCTAGCTTCCGTCAGGGCCCTGGCGAAGACAGCCGCCATGTTAAAAGTTTCCTCAACGCTTCACCTTCCGCTGAACTTTTTTTTCGGAAGAAGGAGAGACAGAAAGAAGGAATTGAGGTAGACAGGGTGGTTCAATAGCGTCCAGTTTCCTACCCTACTTATGGGGCGGGAAATGAGGGAGTGCGAAATAGAAAGAAAGAGACAGATTTCAGAACACACACACGCGCGCGCGCGCACGCACCCACACACACACACGAACACACACACACGCACGCACGCATGCAAACACACACACTGACACACGTACACACACACACACACACACACACACACACACACACACACACACACACACACACACACACACACACACACACACACACACACACACACACACACACACACACACACGCACACACACACACACACACACACACACACACACACACACACACACACACACACACACACAGAGAGAGAGAGAGAGAGAGGAGCGTATATATCACAGGCGGTCGCTCAATTCTGTTGTCTTGAAGTACTGCGCAGGAAGGCTCATGTAGTTTTCTGGGCTGATGTGCCGTGAAACCATACTCCCAAGATCTTTCTTTCAGTGATAGGCCGGCCGTAAAGTCTCCTGAAGGCACACTTGAGAGTTTGGCGATGTTGAAATTCGGGACAGCGGCACAAGAGGTGATCGATAGTCTCTACACAGTTGCTGTAATCGCACATTGATGAATCTGCCACACAAGTCCGATAGCTGAATGAGTTAGAAGACGCTACACCGAGCCACAGTCAACACAGCATTGTAAGCAGGAAAGGAGGCATGCATCAAGCACCTGGTGTATGTCTCTCTTCATTCAAAAACAATCGTTGAGTAGGGCTCCTTAAGACAATAGCTAGTGGAGATCGACTCCAAAGTGTTGAAAACACTAATAAGAAAACAAAACCGCAAAATAATGTTTGGCCCATCCAGCCAAGAATACGTATTAAAAAAAGAACGTAAATGGCTTACAAAATCACTGTTGCTGAAGCGTATTGTTCACGAAATGTAACTTTTGGGAACTTTCTTACAACATGACTCTGTTGGAAGACGTCTCGCTTAAAAAGTGTTGACGAAGAACTCTGGCATCATACAGAAGTAAGACTAAATGTTCTGAACACGAGGTATCATCTTTGACGTTAGTTATGAAATATTTGTGGATGCAGCATTCATGTTTCAAGCTCCGTCCATTAAATAAGTAACGGTTTCAGGCTTCGAAATGCAGCGTACAAAACTTTACACAGGAATTATTGTCTGACATCTCTAGAGAGCACACTAGTTAACCTGAAATGTGCCATGGCTAGCAGAAGATATGAACGCTGTCAATTACAGCAACATGCAACAAGGAGCACAACAAAACCAATTTTCTCTCGACATCCATTTTTATTCATACGAAAACCTGCCGGTCACCCCTCAAAAAAGAAGAAAGTCATCATTTAGTTGGTGTAGCCTTTGTTTCTAAACATCTAGGGCGAGTACCACCTGCAACAAATAGGAGAAAATATAATTTCATTATATATGCTATAATTCCTAAAATAGGACGGTGTGAAAAGTTGAAAACTCGATAACACCGTACGGCGACAGAGAGCGGGCAAGCTATATTTAACCAGGCACAAGAGACGCGCAAGAGAACCTTTTGGTTCTGCTAAGAAGTGCCAGCTTAACAGAGAAAGGAGGAGGTCAACACTGAAGGGAAAACATATAAATCATAAGTCCGAAAGCGCATCGAGATATTTAAGGCAGCACTGAGAAAAAATGCTGAACTCCTCCCCGTGAAACGCGTCTTTGACTCTGATCATGCCCTCAGAATCTTTGCGTAGCCTATTCTGAAACTGCCTATTACACGGCACACGTAGCTTAACCTAATCTATATCTTGAAACTACCTTATCAAACGGCCAAGAGAAAACATAGTCATTTTACTGAAGTTAGGCTAACAGATATTAATACAGTTTCCGCTCATATTCGTTCGAACTTGAACGGAAACCATGGCCTGCATTTACGTTGGGACAGCTTTTTATCACGTATGCTGAGAAAATTCCGTACACAGGTATTGATGAAACATGTCGCACATGCAACCAGTGATGCAATATTCGCAACACGCTTTTTCATTCGTGATGGTTCTCATATACTGAGCTCAAATGACATAAAAATGAACCTACCTTCAAAAACAACAGAAGCCCGTGGTTCAGAGAATCTGCAAATCCAACGAAAACTAATCGCACATCACGTAACCACGTCCGTCTATCGAACATGGAAGAAATGAAGTTGTGATGGCGTCCCGCGCGCAAGCTGATGAGTGCATTCTTCCGCCGGGAATCTTATGGCACTACGCCTAACCGTCACTCAGTCGCTCCACAGAGACACACTTGAATTCGGGTCCACAAGTTTCACACGCAGCGAAGTGTAATTTCTTCACAGCTGCGTTCATAGACTCCATGAATCACGACACAAGCACGCAACAAATCAACAGAGGGCTCGACCGGCGAGTGCGACCGCACATGCGAAATCGACGAACTGACATTGCAGAAGCAAGTCGCGCGGATGGATACAGTCAGTGCTCATGCAGACTTTCGCGAGGAAGTTAGACCGCTATCGCCGAGTAAATTACTTAAAGTTTACTGGTTAACGAACTTTGAAGCCTTCATAAATGCTGATGCAATGTCAACACCACTTCCCTTTATCCTTTCGCGCGTTACTTTCTTTCGCGCAATGAGAAATGGCGTGCGCAGGCTCGAGTTCAAATTTCAATTCTCAACGGTTTGTGCATGCCCGTGCATGCAGCGACCAAATGGCGCGTGCTCTGCTGCTCGGAGAGAAAACGCCTTATAAAGTGCGTTTTCTAGACGTCTTTTCTGTGACGTTTTTAAAACGTCGAAAATGGTTCAGAATCAGACAAACGTCTTGAAATACCTCTTTACAAGAAGTTGCAGCCGTAATCAAAAACATTTATAATACGGCTTTTCCGTGACTGTTTTAAAACGTCTTGAAATATCTCTTTGCAAGACGTTGCAGCCGTGACGAAGAACAGATATAATACGGATTTTCTGAGATGTTTTTAAAACGTCGAAAATGGTTTAGAATCAGACAAACGTCTTGAAATACCTCTTTACAAGACGTTGCAGCCGTAATCAAAAACAGTTATAATAGGGCTTTTCCGTGACGTTTTTAAAACGTCTTGAAATATCTCTTTGCAAGACGTTGCAGCTGTGACGAAGAACAGATATAATAAGGCTTTTCTGTGACGTTTTTAAAACGTCGAAAATGGTTTAGAATCAGACAAACGTCTTGAAATATCTCTTTACAAGACGTTACCAGAAACAGATATAAAACGGATTTTCTGTGACGTTTTTAAAACGTCGAAAATGGTTTAGAATCAGGCAAACGTCTTGAAATATCTCTTTACAAGGACGTTATCAAAAACAGATGTAAAACGGCTTTTCTGTGACGTTTTTAAAACGTCGAAAATGGTTTAGAATCCGTTTTATCCCATTTATCCCTAAAAAAAAACGTTTTCTAGACCATGTGTGCTACCTGGGCACTCGGACCAGCATAACACCAAAGTTCTTCTAAATGAAAACAATACAGAAAATAGCCAAGATTATCGTTTCTTATAGCCTTTCTAGTTGAAAATGTGATTACTCAGTAGCGCCTGTAAACAATCCGCGTAATGTAACATTTCCAGGGCCTTACAAAAATCCCTAGATTCAACAAAAAGACGCCAAATCCCTGAAAGAGGTAGAAAATCCCTAGATCTAGAGATAAATCCCTAGGGTTGGCATCACTGTTTCACACAAAAAGCGCGCCAAGCGCGCTCCTGCCGCAGAACAAAACTAAACCATCGAGTAAATACTTCCATCTGGCGGATTACACGCAATTTAAGCCCGTAGACGAGCGCTTGTCGTCCTGAACGCTAGAGGGGAGTACCTATTCCGCTAGGACGAGCGTCCAAAGCGTCCAAAGCACTTTGGGGTACAGTTTGGGCAGGACGAGCTCGTCCAAAGCACTTAGGGGGTTAAGTGGCGTCCTTCAGTTTAGCGGCGGGGAACCTTACCTGCGAAGCTACCATGGAGGGTTGGTAATGGTACAGCTTGCAAAATAGTTACGGCGCATGCGCGAGCAAGTTTATTTTCCACCAGATAACCTCGACCACAGACTGGCACGCAAACAATTTTTTCCATTCACCGTTTTGTCGTACCCACGTGCCTTCAGTAAAAGCACAGTGAGCCTGGAAAGCAGTCTGTGGACGAGAGTTTTTGGTTGGAAAACAACCTTGCAGGAAAGCCGCCTTGCAGATTTTTGCAAATGGTCAATTCTTACTCAATACCTCCTGACATTGGTGCACCCCTAGTCTTTCGTTGTTTTTATTGGTTCGTTACTGCTTCGATACTTTACTCAGCCCTTCCGTTTGCTCGCGCTCTTGGCTACGTTGCGACATGTGGTACGCGTAAACGAACACGGTGTTTCCGCTGTCGGCGTTGCCAAGCACCTTTGATCCGGTCGAGTTATCATAAATGCAATACCCTCTGCTCCGCAAGCTCCTGCCGTCTCCTTATCGAGAGTGCTCGTGTCGAAAGGCCCTGTCGTGACGCGCGTCGATATTGCAACTGTTCGCTTCGGAGTCGGCCGGACGAGCGTCTGCGTTACACTCGCCCAGCTTCATAACAGCATCGTGCATGAAAGCTCAACTCGGCACATCGCTATTGGTCACATTACCTTGGACGTGTAAGTAATTGGAGCAGGTGGAAGACCCCCTTTTCTTCGCAATGCGTCCGTGGTCTTGCGCTATACTTTTGACAAATGTAGATGTAGATGTAGATGTAGATCCTGTGCTTCTGGCTCACACCCACACTGGGGGGATTGGCCATGAATCGGGTAGCTTAAAAAAAAAGATAATAAAGAAACTAGAAAAGAGAGTAATTCCTCGTTTCCGGAAAAAGTAAGATTTTTTGAAAAAATATTTTTGTTTAAATACAAAATGTTCGGTCGAATTGAATCTTATCGAATAAGCAATAAATGAGTAATATAGAAAAAATATTTTTGGAGTCTCGTTTGGTTAGCTGAGGAGCTTTAGAATCGTGGTTATTATGTAAATCTCTTTGTCTGTTCTATAAAATCTTGCAAGGCCTCGCATACTTTCCCGTTGCTGTGCCCAAGGGTCAGTGCACCTAGGGATAGCAAATTTGCAGTTGTTAAGTTTAACCCAATGATGCGCAACGGCGTTTCTAGAGATACCTTTCTTACTGCAGAGTACTTTCGACAATAGATCAGAAAGTGTTCTATTGTTTCGTCTTCTCTACAATAAGAACAAAGCGGGGAGGGTGCCAAGCCGGCTCTGTATAAATAAAAATTTAATGATGGAATACGACAGCGTAACCTGGTAATTATGACTTCGAGGCATCTGTTATGACATGCGTTACTTTTCCAGGGTGTCAATAGATGATTGAAGTCTGGAGAATTTCTTAGAGAAGGTATATCTAATTCTCGCATCATCATTTGCCTCCGAAATCTAGCTGCAACTATAAAAGCTGATGTAGGGGTAATATTAATAGCTGGTCCATCTAACGCCGCTTTCGCTAGTGCATCAGCTGTTTCATTTAGAAATAGCCCTCTATGTCCAGGTACCCATACTAATCGAACATTAGTTATGTGGCCAGGTACTAGGGAATTGAACTCTTTCAATACTTTCGATTCACCGGATGCCGTGAGCGCACTGCACACAGATAATGAGTCCGTTATTATTACAGCGGAATTTATTGATGTCGTCAGTTTACGAAGGGCCAATACTACCGCTAGAAATTCTGCAATAAAGATGGGTGTGAAATCTGGAATTCGGAGGGAAAACGACCAGTTGAGAACAGGGCAGAATATACCGATGCCACTCTTTTCATCTCTCTGCGATGCATCCGTCGCAATGATGACATTTGTTTGCGTTCTTCGCAGGTAGTCCTGTAGAGTAGCTCTTAACATATTACTCGGTAGGTGTTTAGCACTATTAGAGAAAATGTTATCAAAGTAAATTTGTAGAGGATTTGACGCATTACAAACCGGAATAACCTCTCTTATCTGGACGGACAGTGGATCGAGAAGAGATTGTACAAATTTTGCTTGAGGTGTATGAAATCTGGGCCAATGCATATCATAGAATAAACCAGGAAGCGCAATGAAAACTGTTTCATTACGCCTTAAAGGGGATTCATATGTCCTTAAATATGTTTGTACAGCCAATATTCTGAATCTAGTTATGAGTGAGGGGATTCTAGCTTCCATATATAAAACATTATTCGCTACAAATTTAGGTAGCCCTAAGCACATGCGCAGAGCCTGCTTTTCCAGAAGAACAAGTGGACGAAGCTTATAGGCAGGTGCCCCAGAGTATAAAACACACCCAAATTCCAGAACCGGTCTCACATACATGCGGTATATTGATAATAACGTCGCTCTACGCATTCCTGACCTCCTGTTGCTTATTCTGCGTAATATACCAACTGCCCGAACACCCTTTGCTGTAATCTATTCTATGTGATTTCGCCATAAGAGAGAGCTGTCATATATCACTCCCAAATATTTGACATTTTGAACTTGTGGGATTATGTCAAGTTTGTATGAAAGAGATATATGTACTGGGTCTTTCAGAGGGAATACTAACAATGCACACTTCTTCACGTTTATAGAGAGATGAATAGCATCGAGCCAGTGTTCTATTTCAGATAAATACATTTGCAGGTTTTGATAAAGAGCGTGAATGTCATTAAATGTGGTACGGCAAGGAAGCAGGGCACACGTGACATAGGTTGTGTCTCTTCGTCGCCTTTCTTGTGTCCTGATTTTTCCTTGCGCCTCCACAGCTGTCAAAATTACGCCACACCAACAAGCCCTGCTTTGCAACCTAAGTTGCGTTATACTGCTGCTTGTGCAGAAAAATTGGTTTTTGTGTGGACAAGTGTGACTAATCCCCTAGTATTAGGTCAATAGCTCGACTGTTCTGAAAATATTACTTCTCTGTGCGACTGAATTTCCGCAGTAGCATGATAATTTGTCCCGTACATACCTTCAGCCTCAACACTGTAACTCTATAGTACAAAAATGAAATGCCTTGCTCGGCAGCTGCCGTTTTTAGGTATTTAAACCAGTGCCGCAGTTGAAAATCCCACCAGAGTGTGTTTGGTGTGTTCTGGTGTGTGTTGGTGTTAACACCAGAATACACTGGTGTGTTCTGGCGGACACACCAGCCTGGTGGGATGTGTTCTGGTGGGAACACCAGCCTGGTGGGATGTGTTCTGGTGGGAACACCAGCCTGGTGGGATGTGTTCTGGTGGGAACAGGATGTGTTCTGGTGGGAACAGGATGTGTTCTGGGGGTACACCAGCCTGGTGGGATGTATTCTGGTGGACACACCAGCCTGGTGGGATGTATTCTGGTGGATACACCAGCCTGGTGTGATTTTTTTCTCGTGGATACACCAGCCTGGTGTGGTGTGTTCCGGTGGATACACCAGCGTGGTGTGTTTAGCCAAAACCACTCCGGGTTGGTACGGTAGTGCACTTTTAGCAAAAAAAAAAAAATTGGAGCTCACAGGCTGCTCAAGAAATATATTTTGTGTCTGGGGCTTACCGTAGGCGCGAGCACAGGGGCGGCAGGGGGGGGGCGGCGCCCCCCCCCCTATTCACCTAAGAGGGGGGGTGCAAAGTCAGCCCAATACATTGACATAATAGGGAGGGGGACACTACGATGAACCTACCCCCCCCCCTGAAGGGGAACCCTGCGCACGCCTATGGGGCTTACAATTGGACTCAGAATTTTCTTCAACCGAATGCACTCGGACTCAGACTCCCTAAAATTTTCCTCAACCAGACTCACTCACCAAAATATTACTTAGCCGGACTCATTCAGACTCGTGGCTGTAACCGAATCTCAGCGAGTCGACTCATGACTACGTTAACTTATAATTAGCTTTTCCGACCTGGGTGTCAATTCTATTGTTTCCTTGGCATGTGTTAACGCTCTCCACACACTGGAGCCAGGAAGCATGTATAACATATTTTACTTTGGTTTTGAAGATTTTGTCGACCAGCATCTGCAAGAAAAACCCACCGTAATAGACCTTATCATGACGAGATAGCACCGCTCGCTGGATTTGCAAGTGCTGCGTCTGAGATGTAACCAAAATTGCGGTTGGAGCCACTGCATGTCAATTCACCTTTCATTGTATACGTGCAACACGTACAACCAACAGCAACCTACAGAGTGCTGCAAGAACATCAAGTGTTACTGTCCCCTCGTGACTTAGACCTGCGTCACACTGTTTACACGTCACTATGATAACACCTCCTCGATATGGAAACCAAAAATGTTTTTTAAGGAAGCGGTATTAAAAGTATATGAAAGGCGCTCGGAACAACTATACATTTTTTAGTGTTCGTGACACCAGAACTTTTATTAAGAGCAACAATACGAAAACTGCTAAAATTTGTGTCACTACTCCTTTAACGCTATATAACATAATAGGTGCCCTCCACTGCCCCTTTTGATCTCGTACCTTCAGATATCAGTTATTAGTGGTCGCAATCCAGTAAGCACATTTTTATTGAAAGACAACTCACACGAGATCATGGGCATCGGCAGGGGGTCAAAAAGGGGCACTTGCCCCCCCTCAAGCCACTCAAGCACTTCCCCACACCCAAGCTATCCCAGTGCTCTCCCCCTCTCCCAGTCGCGATGCAACAATGGTTTGCTCCCCCCAAGAGAAAATTATGCCAACAACCATGCACGAGATACTATTCTCAATAACTTCCCGTGAAAGAGATTGCGCGCTGAGATGAAGGCAACCCCCCTCCATAACTCATGCCTCTGATCAATAAGTATTTAGCTGGAGTATGAACTCTCATGCATTGAAGTATGCCAGTAGACACAGGTATAAACATGAGCCGACATAAGGCTGATAGTAATGAAGTTGAGTAGATAGGACCATAAGTTGGCAAAAAAAATGGAGCTCACGCAGGCTCACTCAAGAAATATATTTTGCGCTTATGGCTCACTCGAACTCAGACTCACCAAAATTTTTCTCAACCGCACTCACTCGGACTAAATCTTGCCAAAATATTACTCTCCTGAACGCACTCCGCCTCAGACTTGCTGCTTCATCTGAATATGAGTGAGTCGACTAATGAGTGAGTTTGCTGACCTATGTATATCGCTCTCTGGTATGCTGTATTCTCTTGGACAAACCACATCCTCGTGTGGCACCACACAGCTAGTCTGGCCAGGTGCTTTCCAGAGCATTAAAGAACACGAGACAGCCCTACAATTTACTGTGAACACGAAATCTGTACACATTGTGGAACTGATGACAAACAAAAGGCACAGAAACTGAAGCCAAACAGCAGTGTGTATACTTTATTTCAGAATACATGTTTAATTACACCAACACAAAGCTTTTGTACTACAATTGATATGTACAAGATACTATATAAACTGTCGTAGGCAAATGTTCATGCTTGATCATAGCAACAAAATAACCGAAAAGTTCAACAGAACGTTGTGCAAATTAGGTACTTGAATATAAAAGCACCCAAATTCTGCATTGTATTGTATTGTTGCATTGCCCTCACATAGGAATAAATATTGAAAACTCGATTTGAAACAGTCATTAATTCCAAGATGGTGTGCATGTTTGGTGCACGGCAAACACATATCCGTATATATGCGAGAGGGGCAAATTGACGTGGCATCCTAGGCCCAATGACAGCAATGGATATGGCGTTCAACAGTGCAGCACATTGCACAATGTGAAGAGCCACACAATCATTGTGAAAATGTATGAAAGTTTCTTCTCTTTTCTACGTGAAGACATGACTGTCCCATGAGTACAAGCTTCTATTGACTGCAGTGCCAACAGGTGCTGCAGATTGCAAATCAAACAACTTTATATTTGGGGCTTCAAAGACTCACCAAGACTTTAAAAAGAGCATAGATGATATGGCTTAGAGTTAGTGAAATGTGCATTAAAAGGTAATGATGCAAAAATTTTCAGTTGTCGTTTTTTTTTAGCGTCAAATGAAAGGCCAAGCCCTCAAGAGCCTAGAAGGTGCACTAGTAAGCATGAGTGCACCCTGAAAAATGAAGTACACGTTAGTATTAGTTCCTACTGAACCCTGACGCCACGACATGATACAAGCTTCTCATCACATCCTCGCCCAAGCTCATGATATTCTGACGTTTCCACGGTTGGCTCTGTTGGTGATGCACAAGCAGCCATTTTGTCTGTTTTGGTCCCTGACACCATCAACACTGCTGATACTGGTGCGTGAGGCAACCAGAACTTGTGGCCTGACACCACACTAGGGTCAACGTCACAAGGTAAACCAAGCTAAAGTTAACTTTAAATGTTTCCCGAGTTTCACACTAGCTCATAGTCATCTCCACATAAAAGAAATTTGTATAACAAAGCAAAGTCAGCCTTGAAAATTGGTGTTGGTACTTCTTTCAATGGATGCGAAAACATCGTTTCCAAATATTGCATTACGCAGCTTCAGCAAGCCATCCACTTGTATCCATTGCAGTCCAGTCGTTACAGCAAAATCAAGATCTAGCACATAACTTGCAATCTGCTCCATAGGTCGGCACTTTAAGGGAGTACTCACTCAAACTCACTCACCACAATTTTTTCAGCCTTCGCACTCACTCACGTTCACACTCACGTCCACTCACACTCATGAGCACTCACTCACGTTCACACTCACCTCCACTCACACTCATGGGTTCTCACTCACGTTCACACTCACGTCCACTCACACGCATGAGTACTCACTCATACTCAACTCACCACGTTCAAATGAGTGTGAGTGAGTGTGAGTTGAGTGCACTCATGAGTGAGTGTGCCGAGCTCCATAGGTCGGCACTTTAAGGGAGTACTCACTCAAACTCACTCACCACAATTTTTTCATCCTTCGCACTCACTCACGTTCACACTCACGTCCGCTCACACTCATGAGTACTCACTCACGTTCACACTCACGACCACTCACACTCATGAGTTCTCGCTCATGTTCACACTCACGTCCACTCACACTCATGAGTACTCACTCACGTTCACACTCACGACCACTCACACTCATGAGTTCTCACTCACGTTCACACTCACGTCCACTCACACGCATGAGTACTCACTCATACTCAACTCACCACGTTCAAATGAGTGTGAGTGAGTGTGAGTTGAGTGCACTCATGAGTGAGTGTGCCGAGCTCCATAGGTCGGCACTTTAAGGGAGTACTCACTCAAACTCACTCACCACAATTTTTTCATCCTTCGCACTCACTCACGTTCACACTCACGTCCGCTCACACTCATGAGTACTCACTCACGTTCACACTCACGACCACTCACACTCATGAGTTCTCACTCATGTTCACACTCACGTCCACTCACACGCATGAGTACTCACCCATACTCAACTCACCACGTTCAAATGAGTCTGAGTGAGTGTGAGTTGAGTGCACTCATGAGTGAGTTTGCCGAGCTATGATCTGCTCACAGAGAGGCCAGGAGGCATTGTGGCTCAATTTCTTGCCATACAATCAAAGATCAGCATCAGGGTTGATGACTCGAGCATCTTCAGGAGCCTCTTGACTACTTTCCAAATTACCATGGACTTTGCCGACTGTTCCAGAAAATTCATCCTGTGCATTTGGTTCATCTTCGAGCCCAACAATGTCCTCAGCAAGCTCATTTGAATTTGCCTGCATAAAAAAAAAAAGAGAGAAACAAAACAGCAGTGAGACGGTATTCAGAAGTTATTCATTAACGTTAAATCATAAAGTGTAAGAGGCACAAAAGCAAATTTGCAGACAAAGCAACAAGCGACATGACTGAGTTAGCTTTTGCCTAGAAGTTGAAACCCACGAAAGCGGCAGCTGTCCAATGTTGCCGGTATGAAGCTGGCATGACACGTGCTCTAACAAGTTAACCATATTTGTTTTTTTTTGGCTGTTTGCTTCTTCCACGTGACAACCAGTAGTACGTTATATAATGTACATACTATTCCAACTTTGTGCTACTGACTGGTCTCATAGAAATTCTGGCTAACGAGCAATGTATTCTAGATTTCTGCAACTGAGCAATCTAGCAAGAGAAACGAGTGATCTGGTCATGTGACAGTCCATTTCCTTGCGTGTCACTTTTGAATGCAAAATAGCTCTAATGATATTTGGGCTTCAAGCACTCGCAGTATGACAGCTAGCAGATGTGAAATTGACAATGATTACAGCAAAGTGATGCGAGCACAAAGAGATCACAGATGCTGTAATACCGAACAAGTCATGAGAACAAACCATTCATGGTTCTGGCAAGAAAAGCGTATTAATAAATCTTATCTACACCAATTTACTCTGACTATCATCGTCCTTTTGACAGCTGCTCAGAAATTTGAGTAGCAAGCAATACCAAATGAAAGGGTTAACATCACAGCACAGCTCATTTATTATTCCTTGAAAGGATTTTTTATTGGGATAGTTTTTTACACGTGAAAAGTACACAGTAGCTTAAACGGAAATAATACAGGCTAGGAATCATTGTTCCCGTCTCAGCTTGCACTACTGAGCATTACTACATTCCTTTCATTAAATCAGGGACATTTGCTCAGTGTAGGTGCAATGCTGTTTCAGAAGCCTCTGCATAGCACTAATGTGTAAATGTTTGTATGAACACAGCCAGTAACTCATTTTCTTTGTTGAAATGTGTCATTGCAAGTGCATGGAACATTCCTCGCACACCTGGTGTCTTAGATTTGCTACTAATAAATGATATCCGAGCCAAATGGGCACTTTTGAAAGGCCATCCAGTCGATGACCACCGAAACATTACTATTACCTCTGTCAACACCGTGCAATTGCGTGTCAGGTGGTTGCATTTGCGTGCCAGGTGCTTATTACTTCATTCTTCGTCGGCAGAAAGGAAGGAAAAATAGGGTACAAAAATAGGAACAGAATCCGTTGCTTAAATCTTCATATTATAAGCAAGCCAAGTGGAAGCAAAACTGTCCTAGATGTGGCAACACTTGTGCGAGTTAGCAGACGACGAAAAAAAAAAAAGCAAGAGAACTTCCTCGCAAGCCCACTTGGACAAGAGTTGAAGAGAACGGGCGGCAATGGTACTGCGCAGGCATTAAATCCTAGATATCGCCCCTCATGTATTAACCGCAGTTTCGTGGCCAGTCCCCCGTAGTAAGAGCCGAAATTCAAGGGCAAGCAAGTACTCCCTCCTCTCGCCCCTCCCTCGCGGGATGCCCACTGACAGCCCCCCCCTCCCCCCCCCCCTCAAAAAAAAAAAATGAATGCACACTACCCAAACACTTCCTCTCTTTAACATACAGGCACCGACCCCGTGTTCTTTCAGCGCCCCCGCCCCCCCCTTGACGCAGCGCCGTGCTCCCTATTGGGTTGCAGAGTTAAGCGTTATTGCCATAATTAACACTACTACTACTCACCTCTCCCTCCCGCATTTGTGGGATCGAAATTCTGGACAAAACGCTCGCACCGCGCGCCCAGCTGATACATATATGTGAAACAGCTGACTGCATCGCCCCGAGGAGGAAAGCTGTCATTTACGACGAAAGAAGCTGTTGCCTCACATGAGCGCGAACGTAACGGCTCCGTGTGCGAATTGACATTGATAATGCCGGGCGCCGAGAGTCATTTTAAAATATAACTTACCTGAGAAGCATCTAGAGTAGCAGACGATTCTTGTTCTGTCTCCACACAGTCTGTAGAGGAACTTCGATGTTGAGTCGGTTCCAAATAGAACCGATAACGCCAGTTCGGAGGTGGAACTGGTGGAACCGACTACCGTGACGGGCCAACACTGCCAACACCTCGACGGGCGCGGGCCCGGACCCCGGGGCCGTCACTTCTGTACTGACTGATGATCAAGACGCACAGAACACGCAACGTATATTCAATATCATACAAATCCGGTTGTTAATCACTTTGCAGCCGACTGCGTTAGTGGCGTAGTGTGTAAGACCGCTAGTACGTGGAGGCAGTTCGCAACGTCGCGAGTTCGAACCTCGCTGCTTCTTCTTTTTTTTTTCTTTTAGTGCTCTTGTTTTCTTTTTTTTACATTGTGTGACTACTAACCGGACTGCTTCGAAGGAACCGCTATTTCTTTTAGACAACAATTAAGCAGAAGGCTGAAGCCGCTGAAGCTGTACTCGAATGACCCGAAACATCGTTGCATTACATCGTACAGGAATGAGGCACCGGCGTGGTATTTCCGACTATTGATTTATTACGTGGAGAACGCGCCAGAGCCATAAACCCACGAAAAAATAGTGACAATCGTTAGCGCTCCGTTGATAAAATAGCTAGCTTTGGTGTCGTTCGAAACCGGAACTGATTGTATAAAAGCTGTGACAATATAATAAATTATTAGCAGCGCTTTCATGTTTGTCACTACTTGATTTATGATTTAGAGCTCAAGAACTTTCAACTGAAACAACAAAGTTAATCAGTCAAGAAAATATAATGTCAGTACACAGCCAGCATACACTTAGCGGTAAAACACTCAGTTTTACGGCTCTGTTAGCAACACTGACGTTGTTTTTTTTTTTCTTCTTATGGCGGATCGCTTGTGTGCGTGAACGATCGCGCGCTTGTCAACTGTTCCTGAGATGGCGTTCTTCGTCTACGTGAGATACCAATTTCACAAGATCGAGAAGGTTATAGGTGCAGAGAGCGTGTGGTTATGGTGGCCACCTTAGTGCGGCGGTTTAGCCGCAAGGACGTTGACGACTTCACCCCTGGGGATGTCTACAGTGCTTCCTGGGAGCAACAAATGAGAAGACCAAAGGCGGCTACTACTACACCGCACTTCTGCATATGACAGGTGAAGTAAAATTCTTCATTACGTGAGCCGCGTATTCTGTGCGCATGTTTGAAATCTCATCTCTGGCTAGCGTAGTCCAAGAAGAGATTTTTCCCCCCATTGTACTTGCGACGTGCTGAACCACGCCGTGTTTAACCAACGATGTCATGCCCCAGCGCTGGCCGACCGCTGGCTGCATGCAACCTGCTTATTATTCAACCGTATGTGCTTACGCCGAGCTGCCGTCTCCGCGATAGAGTGCATCAGTGGATGCTATAATTTGCGCTGTGTGCAGATCCGTGAACCATGATTCGCAAAGATTTTATTAATCCACGGGGTAAATCTGTGATAGTATATAGATGAATTGTCGAATACCCGCAGTTCTTGGTCACTTGTTATGTTCGAAATGGATTGATCACGACAGGTGCGAGCGACTTATGTTCTCTAATGCGCTGCACCATAGTGCTCATGCTTCAGGAAGAGTTGAAAACAAGCGTGCGACTACGAAGCTTACCAGCTTAAAGATTTCTTTAGCGAAATCTTTGTCACCATTGCATTACACTTATCTTTATTAACCAAAGGACTTGCTGTTGAATTCGTGTATTCAGCATGTTGTTGGTTGTATTGCTGTGAGGCCTTGCTCAGTGTTACAAGGCTGGGCTTCTGTGCTGTAATCTTTCCCACATGCTTTTATGCAAATGTGTGCTAATCATCATAATTACTTTTTGATAAGGGCGGCCCTTAATTGTAATTTTCCTCTAGTGGTAGTTGGAACGATAAGTGTACAAACAAAATTGTTTATTTTTCTTTCACAATTGTGATAAAGTGCACGATTCCCATTGCATGTTTACATAGTTTTGTGTGACTGCATTGTCTTGTGTAATCAGCTGATCTGTTTATCAGTTGTGACAACATGTCACTTTTATTCACAGCCCAAAGAAGAAATGCGCCAACATGTCAACACATACGAAACAAAAAAAAGTGACCTCGACCAGTCCAAACAAACATTTATGATGATTTAGCTTCTGGTGTGGAAGCCCTTGCTCACAATTAATACATCAGCAGAAGTGTTTCATTTAAATGGGCTTGAGTTATCGCTGTCTAGATTGGGTTTAGACGTCTGTCGTTATGATTAAGGGCTAGTTCACACCGGCGACCGGTCGCGTGACCAAGTTAGTCGCTTTGCAACTGGTCGCAAAGCGACTGCCTTGGCTCGGTCGAGCACTCCGTGGTGGCGATGGTAGCACAGAGGAATGCACTCGTTTGTATCTGACGGCAGTGGGCCAGTGCAATAAAAAAAAAAGCAATGAGCCCGGATGTAAACAAATGCTGACGTCACTTCTGGGCTTCGCTGATTGATGCTAGCCGTCCTGCGACTGAAAAATCGCGCAGCGAGCGACTGAGTCAAAGCAGTCGTTTTGCGACCAAAGCGACTGTTTGGGACCAGTCGCAAAGCGGCTAATTTGGTCGCGTGACTGGTCGCCGGTGTGAGCCAGCCCTTACTGTGTTACAAGTGGTCTGTTTGATCAGCAATTCCAGATGTTGCTGAGACGCTGTCATTTTTTCGGTTGCGATGATTGTTGCGTTGTCTGACTCAATATTGCAGTCATTCATGACGGCATGTTCAGCTAAAGTGTTGTTGCTGACACTCTTATTTTCTATGCCATGGGCAAGCTGTTGCAGACGTTTCTTGTAGTTTCCTGACTGACCGGTGTAAACACCCTTGCACTCTGCGCAAGGTATCTTGTAAACTACACTGGGGAAACCCTCCTTCGGCAGGCAGTCCTTCACTCTCATAACTTGATGGCACACCTTTTTGGGTAGACTGTGTGCCACGTGTATGTCATACTCACGTAGGACATGTGCCATCATAGCTCGGCACACTCACTCATGAGTGCACTCAACTCACACTCACTCACACTCATTTGAACGTGGTGAGTGAAGTATGAGTGAGTACTCATGCGTGTGAGTGGACATGAGTGTGAACGTGAGTGAGAACTCCTGAGTGTGAGTGCGAACGTGAGTGAGTACTCATGAGTGTGAGTGGACGTGAGTGTGAACGTGAGTGAGTGCGAAGGCTGAAAAAAATTGTGGTGAGTGAGTTTGAGTGAGTACTCCCTTAAAGTGCCGACCTATGTGTGCCATACATTAGCTTGTTTCAGGAATAGACTGTACAGGGGCTCGCTTCGTAGAAGCAGGGGGGATGGCGGGAAGGAGGTGCGTCAACGTGTCCCCGTCACAACATCTGAATTTCACCTCTGTGCGCTGCGCCGCCCATGACAGGGCTGTTGACAGCATGCTACTGCAGTGTACCAAAAAAATTGCTCAAAGACACAGAATGTGAACACGGCAAAGACATGGGACGACTTCTCTAACTGCGGATACCCTAAGCACTTTATCAGCTGTAGAGGTTTAACTGCGCTAAGACAAGGACACCAGAGAAAGAAAAATACAGCACGTGCCTTGTCCTTGTCTTAGCACAGTTAAACCATTATGAAATGAAGGTCAAACAACTAGCCCAACTTGGTTCTCTTCTACTTTATCAGCACAATGGAATGCTAACTGTTATGATGGGTAACATTGACATGCCTGCTTCTCGCCTCTATGCAGCGAGTCCATGTACCGTATATTAGAACAAGCGAATGTTTGGCACGTGCCCTATGTGAGTATGATGTGCATGTGGCACACATTCCATCCAAAAAAGATGTGCCATCAACCTGTGAGAGCAAAGGATCGCCTGCCCAGGTAGCGCTTCCCCGGTTTGTTTACCAGATACCTTGCGCAGACTGCAAGGGTGTTTATATATGGGAGTCAGGAAACTACAAGAAGTGTCTGCTGCGGCATGCCCGTGATGTAAAGATTGAGTGTGTATCTTGACAACATTTTAGCAGAACAAGCCATCATGAAGAACAAGATTGATCGAGACAACGCAAGAATCATTGCAACAAAAAAAATATGAAAGCATCTCGGCTACATCTGGGATCGCTTATCATACTGACTCCTTGTAACACAGTTAATCTTAAAAAAAATCTAAAACTGATCTGTGCTTAGTCTTTGAAGCAATTACTCAAGCCCATTTAAACAAGCCACTTCTGGTGATGCATTCATTGTGAGCAAGACTCCCATTCTGGAAGCCGAAATGTGACACGTGTGTTTGGACTGGTCAGCGTCTCTCTTGTTTCAAATGTACCGTGCTGACCGAATGGGATTATGGCATGCTGTCAACCTCCATGTCAACGCAGAGTGCATGCGCTATGGGAAATCAAGAAAAAGGAGTGAACAAATTGCAACAAAAAATGACGTAATTTTTAAAGTGGCATGGTTGAGGTTTCCACCGAAAAGCAAACCCTGGCTTGGGAACAAGAGGGCTATTCAAATGCAGCCCAACTATGCTATGGCGTCCTAGACTTTAAGGTGAAGCTCAAGCGTCTTTCTTAGTGTTTTAAAACGTTGGTAGTGTCGGATGGTTAGAAGATATGGATAAGAAAAGCCTAATAAATTGCTTAGGTTGGTCTGTAAAAACTGTGTGAGAGCTGAGCTACGCCATTTTCTGAATAGCCATGCAGGCCACTTGCCACTCTATTGAAAAGGAGACTGCAGAGGAGGCGCTTCGGGATGACGTGGCCTGTTTGAGCCTTTCATTGTGGGGTGAACAGTTATCACCATCACTTGAGGCTTCACCATGGAGATTGGAGGTGTGCAGTATTTGATGACCATTTGTATATTGTGCACCAATGGTAGCGTAGGTAGGTTGCTTTCTTTCTGGCTTCCTTTTGTGTCATATTATATGTGAATTCTCTTGTTTGTTGCTGAACGATAGAAGGGGAATTTTAAGGGCCCAATTTTTGTTTGCTTTGTTAGACACAACCTTAATGAGAACCTACAGACAATCAAGCCACCAAAAGTGTAGGGGACGTTTTTCCTAGTAATTATGACATACATGTGAAAAAATTAAAGTGGACAAAAAGAACCTGCAACCTTCTAATAATGTGAATGATGCTCTAGCAATTGAGCTATGGTTGCAGTCGTCCCACCGTCCACTTCATGGGGTATATCTGTGCATTAAAACCAGGGAGTGCTAGCACTGCTCGTAGCCGTGATGGCAAATGCGGAACATCCCCCCCCCCCTTTTTTTTGCCTGATGGCGTCGCATAGCACGTAATCTGTATAGACATGTTTCTAGACAAGTTGTTGCAATTAAGCAGACTATTCAATAGCCACTTACCACAGAACCGCCGTAGGCCTTGTGTGGTTGTAACCTTGATTGTGACTTATTCTGCACTGCTTACGATTTGCAGTAGATCATGCATAGATGTACGATATACTGTATACATAATATACTTTCACAGATGTGCTCTGAAAGAGCGGCATGATAACAGTGTGCAAGTTCTCTGTCACGTGGCTTTGTTTTCTTCTCACATTTCATGGCATGTATTTTTTTTTTGCTGTTCACTAAAATGGATCTGCGAAGCATTATCCAGGAAGTAAATCACTTAATGGTCTCTGAAAGTGCTCTACAACTCCGGAATCATGCTTTATCTCCAGGCAATAATTAGGACCTTGAGTAGCTAAGCATAATTAATGAGTGCCTTTCATTTTTAAAGTTTTGACTAATGTTACGCGTGTGATGAGGTTTATATAGGCTATAAGGTCATAATGAATAAGGACCGCATGATAAAGCAGTTCAAGGCTGGCAAAGATGGCACAAGCTCTCGCACAGCACCAGTCCTATTGTCGCCCTCTTTCACAGACGTCCCCTTTGTCGTCCCTGTTGTGCCCTTTGGTACATCTGCTCCACTACATACCCCTGGGTGAAGTGTAGCCATCCTGGCGACTCGGGGAGTAGGTAGAATGACGGGGTCGTAGTATGACTTTAGACGGTCGACATGTACGGTCTCACTTCCTTGACGGTGGATTGTTTGAGGGGCTTGACAATGTTGTTCACTGGCAAGGTGGCATCAGTGATACGGTACGGACCATGGTACCATGCCAGAAGTTTAGAAGAGAGGCCAGGGACGTGGGGGGTGGTACCCATAGCCAAACAAGGGAGCCAACAGCAAACGTGGGAGCTGGGTGATGAATGTCGTCATGCAGTGTCTTTTGTCGACCTTGAGCTTCGCTAGTCAGGGAACAAGCCAACTGGCGGCAGTCTTTGGTGTATCGGGCGACTTCAGAAATGTGAGTGCACTCGGAGTCATCAAGTCGGTACAGGAGTGAGTGTGGTGTCCAGTGGGTGGGAAGGCTCGCGGCCGTACAGGGGAAAGAAGGGGGAAAAGCTGGTAGGCGCTTGCACCGCATTGTTGTATGCAAAGGTAACAAAAGGCAGTACGGTGTCCCAGGTGGTGTGGTCGGGAAGAGATACACATCCTTAACGTGTCACCGAATGTGCGGTTTAACCACTTGGGTTAGACCATTTGTCTGCGGATGGTAGGCGGTCGATTTCCGGTGAATGATGTTGCATTCAGCGAGGTGAGGGTTTGGATGACATCCAACACAAA